>JAGVVM010008070.1:0-27067 GCA_019149425.1 Psidium friedrichsthalianum | reverse complement strand
GGAAATGGTGAATGACTATTTTGTCTTCTAGCAATTGAGATTCTTATGTGAATATAACTCGAACAGATATTACCAACTAATAACTTTACCCGTTCTAGGAATACTGGTTGACGTCAGTGGCCTTAGGTCTAATATAGATCTGGCATGAGATTTTCTCATGAAATATGAACAGGTCGATAGGATGAGTAGGATTGCCTGTCTTGATATCTTGTTAAACTGAACTTTTTTTGGCTGCATTAGGATTTTTTACGAGTTCTTTTCCTGTCTGAATTGGTGGATTAATATATAGGGCAAGATAACATCCTTTCCAAAAATTTCGTTGCAGGTCAATTTCATTGTAACTTCACGATCATATGATGGTCTTTTTACTTGACCTAACTTCATATACTAGTTAGCGCTGCATAATTTCAAGATGACAATTGCATACTGTTATCTAGTTCCTATTTCAATAACTGCTCTGTGATGTGAAAACTATCCATTTGACATGCCATACCTCCTATGTATAACTATCTAACGTTCTTATTGATGTTTATTACTTCAACAAACTGCACATCTGAGTGCTACCACTTGTAGACTGACGGGAAGAGCAACTGTTGAACTTACAATCGAGAAAGGGGATGGAACTGCATTTTCACCTGAAGCTGGAGGTGAGCCAAGAAAGACTGCCACTATTCAGGTATTCACCGTTCTATTAGGATTCGGCGTATAATCACAACGAAGTAAAGCGCAAAAAAGAGAGAAAGAGAAATCGAGACACAAGATTTTATCCTGGTTTACCCTTAAACTAGGGCTACGACCAGTAAAAGATTCCACTAAAATGAGCACCTCGCATCTCTCGTTACATCACTTAATTACAAGTGAAAAAAAGTATATATAGTAGTAGCTATTCATAAGCGGGACCCACTTGGCTTTCTGTTGATGGGAAGTATAAACCACACCTCAACAAGTTCAACATTAAGTTAGTTGACAGGAAAACGGCCCTGTGAGCAGAATCTAACACGGAGAAACTGCAACCAAATCGCTTTCACTGCTAAAGAGGATATTTAATTTCTTTTGAGTGTTAATCCCAAAATTCTTGGAGCAGTTTGGATTCTTCCCCATATGCCAAAACAAATCAGTGAGAGAACTTTGGCGGCCATCGCTCATCTTTCTGGCCTCTTATTACCGACAATTTGGTCCTTAATAAATCATGTTATAGAGGTAGAGGAAAATTGAAGAATCTCAGGTCACAGCTGCTATGAATTCTCACTTCTCAGCATGCAGGGATATCCGGAGATATTCATCCAAGTGTTCACCACAAATGACATCATGCTGTGTGATGGTCAGACTAAGATTAACCAGACAATGTGGGGATACTGGGTCTAGTAGGAAGTATTTCTGACTGTATAAGTTTGTCCAATATGCTTCCCTTCGCTTGATTACCTTCCATCATGCTTCACTGAAGTAACCACTGTCTGAAACTAAAACATAGTTATTCAAGGAGGACCATAGGAAAGAAGAATGCATCTGTCGGTTCTTGTGCACTCAGACTACATGTGCTCGGCTAGCCAGCTGTACAGTTTTTCTGGGTGCAGATAATTTGAGGGGATTAATATCAGCTTCGTCAATAGATTACTATAGAGTGGATTTTATGAACCCATGGAGTTATCAATTTGCAGAGCCCTGCTCATGTATTTTCAGACGCTCTAACTAGTGGAGCTAGCGTCGAGTTAGATACCCAGAACTCGAGTTTCCACATGGTGTGGCTCTGACTGCTGTATGTGAAATGGTTTATGCAGATGGTTATTGATGGATACTCAGCGCCATTGACTGCAGGAAATTTTGCAAAAATGGTAAGGTACTCGAACTTCTCTTGTATCCTCCGGAGAAAAATGTCTAGTTTAGTTGATGTTTGACGTGTTGTGTGCTGATCTGGATGTGGCATACAAAGAAGTAAAGTACATACTTTACTTATGTTAGAGTTCGGTTGGTTTTATTTCGTCTCAACATACGCTTGCTTATATTTATAGGGGATAAATGAAATGAATATGGTAAAAAAGAAGAAGAAAGTGGCATGCCAAAGATGTTTCCTCACATTTGATAGTGAAAACATGGTTAAAATTATCATGATGTCAAAAATGCTAGATAGGACAACACTTAAAGTTAGTTGATATATACTGGCGTACTGCTTAGTATGCGTTAGCTCTTTATTCTTGGATTTCCCATGGGAAATGGGGAAAATAAAAGGTTGGTGGCCAGCCATTTGGATATTACACCAATTGTTTTCAGCTTCTGAGGCGGAATCCAGGATGCTTATATGAATGTGCTTGTTCCATTGTCTTCAATTCTTGTGTTTTACTGGTCAACGCTTCTATAATGACATCAGGAGAGCTGATTCAAAATCAATGATATGCGTAGAATTCTCATTTGCATTCGTAGGCGTTGAACCTACTAATATGTTCAAGAAGCCATATTTTTCTTTCCATAGGGTGTATTTATGTTTCATTTTCATATTTAAGGCAAAACTCTCAAGAATAAGCACCAATATCCCATTGGACGATTCACAATTGAGTCAAAATCTGTAGGTAGTTGATGGAGCATATGATGGGGCAAAGCTCAGTTGTGCCAACCAAGCTGTTCTCACAGATAGTGGCATTGATAAGAGTGCTGGCTTTAGAGTTCCTTTAGAGATAATGCCATCTGGGCAATTCGAAACCATTGTACAGGACGGCATTAAGTATACAGGTAACAACTTAGCTTCTTCTTCCTTGTTTCAAATCTGTTAAAACTGACAATAATATATCTTGGTGGCATTGAAGGATGGTGAATTGCCAGTTCTTCCCATGTCTGTTTACGGGGCAGTTGCAATGGCGCACAGCGCTGACTCTGATGAATACTCTTCGCCTTATCAGTTTTTCTTCTACTTGTATGATAAAAGAAATGTGAGTAGAGTTGAGCTATACTCAATTGGAAGTCAATGATTATAAAATGAGTGAGTGCCCTTATGTGTTTACATTTTGGTGGTGTAGTCCGGCCTCGGAGGTATATCTTTTGAAGAAGGGCAAATTTCTGTTTCGGGTAAGTATCTGATCCTTTGAGCTTTTTCCTTGTAATGCGGACCTAAATTCCTTTTTTTTTTTTTTTAAACATGCACAACCAGTCTTTCCTTGTCTAACAAGGCTCTCTGTTTGGCAGCTACGTAACTACAGGTAGAGATATCCTTTCACAGATTAAAACAGGAGATGTTATTCGGTCTGCGAAGCTAGTGGAAGGCCAAGATCGCCTTGTAGTCCCTAGTGAGAGTTAATCTGCTTGTTTTTATAACGAAGGGATGGAATTGTCCATACACGAGGATTCATACTTTTGCCCAGTATCAGATATGTCTTGTTGGAACCCTTTTGGCCATCATGCTTTGGGGCAGTTGCTTCGATCGAAATATATCGTAATTCCTGAACATTCTCCGCGCATCTAGACATCAGCGTCACTCTTCATCGTATAAGTCGTGGCCATGAACTCACAACATCATATTTTCTGAGTTTCCGATCTCATGTCATTGGGTGGAAAAATTGGCCGCGAAAAGGATATTTCATGCTCATCCAACTACGCTAAGACACATCTTCTTACGCTGACCTGTCCTTTAAATTCTCAGTAGCTGGAAGAAAGCAAGGTGGGTGTAGACACAGATGGCCACAATTTTTCAGAAAATTTTAGGTTTTTCTGCGTTGAACTTGTTAGAAAGACAGAACAAGACGCACCCACAATTTGGCTTCGTATGGTTATCAGACAGTGACATGAAGTGGGTCGGGTCAAGATTTCAGCTGAAACCGGAAGAGAGATGATGCACAAGTCTTCCAACGCATTCCCAAGCGAATTATCCGTTTGTGCCGTTCTCTGGCCTCAGAAATTTGAATGGCTAACATTAAAAAAAAAAGTGGGAAAAAAAGCGGAGAATCTGTAGGATGTGGAGATCTTTGGGGAAGCAATCCTTCTCGCTTCTCGCCCACAGAAATTTGTGGGAGCAATTCTTCACGTAGGTCCACATGACAAGGCAACTTGTCGTGAGGCTACAGATTTCAGTCTCTCATTGGTTGGATCTTGGATTTGCAAGTCATGGTTTTTACTTCCTGGAGAAGAATCTTCCTGTGCAGAATCATTGATGCAGCGGGGGCACAAGGGCATTAAAAGTGTTAAAATTATGTGCGACATTAATTTTTTAATTAACATTTTTATCGACTCATTTAAGTATTAAATTAAAGAAAAAAATTATTTAAGTATCAATATCGATAATATCGTACAGAAATATTGATATTTTTAGTGTTCTTTAATCCAGCAAATTACCAGTCAGTTCATCTTTTTTATCTCTGAATTTTCCTTTTCCAAGCCACCATAATAATTAATAATCGGTTGAAAATTCTGCTCATCATTCTCAGAGTCTACTCCATTTGCTGAGCTGGACATCGCCGACTACATAGCAAAAGCTACCCTGCCTCCCAGCCTAACTCCAGTCCCATACATCGCCCCTGAAACCCAATCACCACTCGAACCAAGACTTTGACTTTCCTTGATTTCACCAGGTCAACTCAACCTACGCCTCATCTCGCCACGAACCAACACGAAACGCTGTGACCTTACCATAGCGAACCCAAACCCACTCCATGCAAGCAAATTTGACCACGTATATATCCCACTCTTCCATCTGGGAGACTCGGAGAAACCGCAGAGCTGAGTCGATAATTTACCTCAACTCGGGTCTCCCTCTCTCTCTCTCTCTCAACTCAGTGACCCGCCACCATTCATGGCTTCCATCTCCCCACGAAGCCTTCCCCCTCTCCCGAAGATAGGCCCAAACCCACTCTACCCGCCGTCTCTCTCCCCTGCCAAGGTCGCAAAGTTCCCGCCTTTCTCGCGAAGCAGGCCGGGCTCGGCAACTCGAGGCTCGTGGCCAACTCAGTCATCGAGGAGCTCGACGTCATCCCGGTGCAGAGCGTGGACAGCACGGACCAGCAGGAGGGCTTGTTGGTGAGCCTAGAGAGGGAAGGGGACGTGGCCGAATTGGTGAGTCATGTAGGTGGGTTCGCGACGAGTGAAGGGCAGCTTTCGTTCGATGGGTTCTCTTCGTCGTCTTCGGGCGCTTCGTCGTCTTCGAGCGGAGTTGAGAAGGACGGAGGCGAAGAGATGGAGAGGTTGATACATCGGAGTATAAATGCGATGATCGTGTTGGCCGCCGGTACTTATGCCATCACCAGGTGCTCACGATTGACAGAGATTATTGGCATGTGAGTGAGTTCATATTTGTTCGTTTTCCATTTGCTATTTAATTTAGCTGATTAATTGTCATGATTTGAGTTGTATTTGAATCTTTATGCCAATTTTAGCATAGACGGAGTATGCCAATTCGACTTTTGTTTCGTTAGAGATGTTGATGCCTTTTTTTGTTGGTGCATAGTCGATTTACGGATATATATATCGGTCGAAGATTTGCGGATTGAGTAGTTTGGCAGAGCTATCTTTTTATGGTAGGACAACTCGTTGGTATCATCTCAAATTTGTAAGAATTGTCTGGGCCGGCCGAAAAGCATGGAATTGGACATTGACTTCGATGGGGGAGGGAAATGAGTAAATGGAGCCTCCTAGTATGATAATCTGTCAAATTGCAGGATCATTGCCAGTTCATCTAAAACTTAATCTATTAATTGGTAGCATGCTCTAGTTGGGGGATGAGTTGAAGTCTGAGAAAACCTAGAAAGAAATATTGTTGAGCATATAGAAATTGGTTGCCCTCAAGTTGATGCTTGATGAGGATACGGGTAATGACAGCCAAACTGGAATTATCTGGGTGATGAGAATTCTATGGTTTCATGATATAGCTTTATCAAGAGCCTTTCTTTGTCATAGCTTGATCCAGCCTAAGGCATGTGAAATTAGCGATTTGTTTGTCTTTTTCTTTTAATTCTTCAAAGGCGCTTCGAAAAATCTCTCTTTTCTTGACCTTTTATGCATTGCCACTAGATACCGAGAGAGGATCTCAGATTTGAGAATGAACCTCATTTGTCATTATATATTGGGTTATAATTGTCTGTTCATGTAACTTATCACGATGATGCGTCTTGTTGAATCGCTTTTGGTGTTCTTCTAGAACACCAAAAGCGATTCAACAAGACGCATCATCGTGATAAGTTACATGAACAGACAATTATAACCCAATATATAATGACAAATGAGGTTCATTCTCAAATCTGAGATCCTCTCTCGGTATCTAGTGGCAATGCATAAAAGGTCAAGAAAAGAGAGATTTTTCGAAGCGCCTTTGAAGAATTAAAAGAAAAGACAACAAATCGCTAATTTCACATGCCTTTAGGCTGGATCAAGCTATGACAAAGAAAGGCTCTTGATAAAGCTATATCATGAAACCATAGAATTCTCATCACCCAGATAATTCCAGTTTGGCTGTCATTACCCGTATCCTCATCAAGCATCAACTTGAGGGCAACCAATTTCTATATGCTCAACAATATTTCTTTCTAGGTTTCTCTCAGACTTCAACTCATCCCCCAACTAGAGCATGCTACCAATTAATAGATTAAGTTTTAGATGAACTGGCAATGATCCTGCAATTTTGACAGATTATCATACTAGGAGGCTCCATTTACTCATTTCCCTCCCCCATCGAAGTCAATGTCCAATTCCATGCTTTTCGGCCGGCCCAGACAATTCTTACAAATTTGAGATGATACCAACGAGTTGTCCTACCATAAAGATAGCTCTGCCAAACTACTCAATCCGCAAATCTTCGACCGATATATATATCCGTAAATCGACTATGCACCAACAAAAAAAGGCATCAACATCTCTAACGAAACAAAGTCGAATTGCATACTCCCGTCTATGCTAAAATTGGCATAAAGATTCAATACAACTCAAATCATGACAATTAATCAGCTAAATTAAATAGCAAATGGAACAACGAACAAATATGAACTCACTCACATGCCAATAATCTCTGTCAATCGTGAGCACCTGGTGATGGCATAAGTACCGGCGGCCAACACGATCATCGCATTTATACTCCGATGTATCAACCTCTCCATCTCTTCGCCTCCGTCCTTCTCAACTCCGCTCGAAGACGACGAAGCGCCCGAAGACGACGAAAGAGAACCCATCGAACGAAAGCTGCCCTTCACTCGTCGCGAACCCACCTACATGACTCACCAATTCGGCCACGTCCCCTTCCCTCTCTAGGCTCACCAACAAGCCCTCCTGCTGGTCCGTGCTGTCCACGCTCTGCACCGGGATGACGTCGAGCTCCTCGATGACTGAGTTGGCCACGAGCCTCGAGTTGCCGAGCCCGGCCTGCTTCGCGAGAAAGGCGGGAACTTTGCGACCTTGGCAGGGAGAGAGACGGCGGGTAGAGTGGGTTTGGGCCTATCTTCGGGAGAGGGGGAAGGCTTCGTGGGGAGATGGAAGCCATGAATGGTGGCGGGTCACTGAGTTGAGAGAGAGAGAGAGAGGGAGACCCGAGTTGAGGTAAATTATCGACTCAGCTCTGCGGTTTCCTCCGAGTCTCCCAGATGGAAGAGTGGGATTATATACGTGGTCAAATTTGCTTGCATGGAGTGGGTTTGGGTTCGCTATGGTAAGGTCCACAGCGTTTCGTGTTGGTTCGTGGCGAGATGAGGCGTAGGTTGAGTTGACCTGGTGAAATCAAGGAAAGTCAAAGTCTTGGTTCGAGTGGTGATTGGGTTTCAGGTGGCGATGTATGGGACTGGAGTTAGGCTGGGATGCAGGGTAGCTTTTGCTATGTAGTCGGCGATGTCCAGCTCAGCAAATGGAGTAACTCTGAGAATGATGAGCAGAATTTTCAACCGATTATTAATTATTATGTGGCTTGGAAAAGGAAATTCAGAGATAAAAAAGATGAACTGACTGGTAATTTGCTGGATTAAAGAACACTAAAAATATCAATATTTCTGTACGATATTATCGATATTGATACTTAAATAATTATTTTTCTTTAATTTAATACTTAAATGAGTCGATAAAAAATGTTAATATAAAAAATTAATGTCGCACATAATTTTAACACTTTTAATGCCCTTGTGCCCCCGCTGCATCAATGATTCTGCACAGGAAGATTCTTCTCCAGGAAGTAAAAACCATGACTTGCAATCCAAGATCCAACCAATGAGAGACTGAAATCTGTAGCTCACGACAAGTTGCCTTGTCATGTGGACCTACGTGAAGAATTGCTCCCACAAATTTCTGTGGGCGAGAAGCGAGAAGGATTGCTTCCCCCAAAGATCTCCACATCCTACAGATTCTCCGCTTTTTTTCCCACTTTTTTTTTTAATGTTAGCCATTCAAATTTCTGAGGCCAGAGAACGGCACAACGGATAATTCGCTTGGGAATGCGTTGAAGACTTGTGCATCATCTCTCTTCCGGTTTCAGCTGAAATCTTGACCCGACCCACTTCATGTCACTGTCTGATAACCATACGAAGCCAAATTGTGGGTGCGTCTTGTTCTGTCTTTCTAACAAGTTCAACGCAGAAAAACCTAAAATTTTCTGAAAAATTGTGGCCATCTGTGTCTACACCCACCTTGCTTTCTTCCAGCTACTGAGAATTTAAAGGACAGGTCAGCGTAAGAAGATGTGTCTTAGCGTAGTTGGATGAGCATGAAATATCCTTTTCGCGGCCAATTTTTCCACCCAATGACATGAGATCGGAAACTCAGAAAATATGATGTTGTGAGTTCATGGCCACGACTTATACGATGAAGAGTGACGCTGATGTCTAGATGCGCGGAGAATGTTCAGGAATTACGATATATTTCGATCGAAGCAACTGCCCCAAAGCATGATGGCCAAAAGGGTTCCAACAAGACATATCTGATACTGGGCAAAAGTATGAATCCTCGTGTATGGACAATTCCATCCCTTCGTTATAAAAACAAGCAGGATTAACTCTCACTAGGGACTACAAGGCGATCTTGGCCTTCCACTAGCTTCGCAGACCGAATAACATCTCCTGTTTTAATCTGTGAAAGGATATCTCTACCTGTAGTTACGTAGCTGCCAAACAGAGAGCCTTGTTAGACAAGGAAAGACTGGTTGTGCATGTTTAAAAAAAAAAAAAAAGGAATTTAGGTCCGCATTACAAGGAAAAAGCTCAAAGGATCAGATACTTACCCGAAAACAGAAAATTGCCCTTCTTCAAAAGATATACCTCCGAGGCCGGACTACACCACCAAAATGTAAACACATAAGGGCACTCACTCATTTTATAATCATTGACTTCCAATTGAGTATAGCTCAACTCTACTCACATTTCTTTTATCATACAAGTAGAAGAAAAACTGATAAGGCGAAGAGTATTCATCAGAGTCAGCGCTGTGCGCCATTGCAACTGCCCCGTAAACAGACATGGGAAGAACTGGCAATTCACCATCCTTCAATGCCACCAAGATATATTATTGTCAGTTTTAACAGATTTGAAACAAGGAAGAAGAAGCTAAGTTGTTACCTGTATACTTAATGCCGTCCTGTACAATGGTTTCGAATTGCCCAGATGGCATTATCTCTAAGGAACTCTAAAGCCAGCACTCTTATCAATGCCACTATTGTGAGAACAGCTTGGTTGGCACAACTGAGCTTTGCCCCATCATATGCTCCATCAACTACCTACAGATTTTGACTCAATTGTGAATCGTCCAATGGGATATTGGTGCTTATTCTTGAGAGTTTTGCCTTAAATATGAAATGAAACATAAATACACCCTATGGAAAGAAAAATATGGCTTCTTGAACATATTAGTAGGTTCAACGCCTACGAATGCAAATGAGAATTCTACGCATATCATTGATTTTGAATCAGCTCTCCTGATGTCATTATAGAAGCGTTGACAGTAAAACACAAGAATTGAAGACAATGGAACAAGCACATTCATATAAGCATCCTGGATTCCGCCTCAGAAGCTGAAACAATTGGTGTAATATCCAAATGGCTGGCCACCAACCTTTTATTTTCCCCATTTCCCATGGAAATCCAAGAATAAAGAGCTACGCATACTAAGCAGTACGCCAGTATATATCAACTAACTTTAAGTGTTGTCCTATCTAGCATTTTTGACATCATGATAATTTTAACCATGTTTTCACTATCAAATGTGAGGAAACATCTTTGGCATGCCACTTTCTTCTTCTTTTTTACCATATTCATTTCATTTATCCCCTATAAATATAAGCAAGCGTATGTTGAGACGAAATAAAACCAACCGAACTCTAACATAAGTAAAGTATGTACTTTACTTCTTTGTATGCCACATCCAGATCAGCACACAACACGTCAAACATCAACTAAACTAGACATTTTTCTCCGGAGGATACAAGAGAAGTTCGAGTACCTTACCATTTTTGCAAAATTTCCTGCAGTCAATGGCGCTGAGTATCCATCAATAACCATCTGCATAAACCTTTCACATACAGCAGTCAGAGCCACACCATGTGGAAACTCGAGTTCTGGGTATCTAACTCGACGCTAGCTCCACTAGTTAGAGCGTCTGAAATACATGAGCAGGGCTCTGCAAATTGATAACTCCATGGGTTCATAAAATCCACTCTATAGTAATCTATTGACGAAGCTGATATTAATCCCCTCAAATTATCTGCACCCAGAAAAACTGTACAGCTGGCTAGCCGAGCACATGTAGTCTGAGTGCACAAGAACCGACAGATGCATTCTTCTTTCCTATGGTCCTCCTTGAATAACTATGTTTTAGTTTCAGACAGTGGTTACTTCAGTGAAGCATGATGGAAGGTAATCAAGCGAAGGGAAGCATATTGGACAAACTTATACAGTCAGAAATACTTCCTACTAGACCCAGTATCCCCACATTGTCTGGTTAATCTTAGTCTGACCATCACACAGCATGATGTCATTTGTGGTGAACACTTGGATGAATATCTCCGGATATCCCTGCATGCTGAGAAGTGAGAATTCATAGCAGCTGTGACCTGAGATTCTTCAATTTTCCTCTACCTCTATAACATGATTTATTAAGGACCAAATTGTCGGTAATAAGAGGCCAGAAAGATGAGCGATGGCCGCCAAAGTTCTCTCACTGATTTGTTTTGGCATATGGGGAAGAATCCAAACTGCTCCAAGAATTTTGGGATTAACACTCAAAAGAAATTAAATATCCTCTTTAGCAGTGAAAGCGATTTGGTTGCAGTTTCTCCGTGTTAGATTCTGCTCACAGGGCCGTTTTCCTGTCAACTAACTTAATGTTGAACTTGTTGAGGTGTGGTTTATACTTCCCATCAACAGAAAGCCAAGTGGGTCCCGCTTATGAATAGCTACTACTATATATACTTTTTTTCACTTGTAATTAAGTGATGTAACGAGAGATGCGAGGTGCTCATTTTAGTGGAATCTTTTACTGGTCGTAGCCCTAGTTTAAGGGTAAACCAGGATAAAATCTTGTGTCTCGATTTCT
Organism: Psidium friedrichsthalianum; assembly: GCA_019149425.1. Classification (NCBI taxonomy): domain Eukaryota; kingdom Viridiplantae; phylum Streptophyta; class Magnoliopsida; order Myrtales; family Myrtaceae; genus Psidium; species Psidium friedrichsthalianum. The sequence goes on along the minus strand of JAGVVM010008070.1, from coordinate 15,595 downwards.
CTTTCTCTCTTTTTTGCGCTTTACTTCGTTGTGATTATACGCCGAATCCTAATAGAACGGTGAATACCTGAATAGTGGCAGTCTTTCTTGGCTCACCTCCAGCTTCAGGTGAAAATGCAGTTCCATCCCCTTTCTCGATTGTAAGTTCAACAGTTGCTCTTCCCGTCAGTCTACAAGTGGTAGCACTCAGATGTGCAGTTTGTTGAAGTAATAAACATCAATAAGAACGTTAGATAGTTATACATAGGAGGTATGGCATGTCAAATGGATAGTTTTCACATCACAGAGCAGTTATTGAAATAGGAACTAGATAACAGTATGCAATTGTCATCTTGAAATTATGCAGCGCTAACTAGTATATGAAGTTAGGTCAAGTAAAAAGACCATCATATGATCGTGAAGTTACAATGAAATTGACCTGCAACGAAATTTTTGGAAAGGATGTTATCTTGCCCTATATATTAATCCACCAATTCAGACAGGAAAAGAACTCGTAAAAAATCCTAATGCAGCCAAAAAAAGTTCAGTTTAACAAGATATCAAGACAGGCAATCCTACTCATCCTATCGACCTGTTCATATTTCATGAGAAAATCTCATGCCAGATCTATATTAGACCTAAGGCCACTGACGTCAACCAGTATTCCTAGAACGGGTAAAGTTATTAGTTGGTAATATCTGTTCGAGTTATATTCACATAAGAATCTCAATTGCTAGAAGACAAAATAGTCATTCACCATTTCTCAAAAGGACTGACCTAGGATATTTCAAGTATTGCTCTGGCAAAGAAAAGACAATCCAGGGGCCTGTTTCAAGGTATAAGTTCAGAATCTGGCCATGGGTACATTCTCTTGTAAGACGAATTGTAAGAAAGTGCAACAGTTGCAAGTCTGCTGATGCAAGAAATAGCTAGCAATATAAAGCATAATTACTACCTGCAACAGTTCAATTTCTGCAACAGTATCCAATGATGATGCAAGACCTACAGATACTTTATCAGGGTCCTTATCATTGATACATTGAAGGAGGTCTTGCAATCCACCCTGAGAAAAGGAAGAAACTTTGGATCATTTTGGTACATCTGGTAAAGGAAAAAACGTACAGCCGAATATGGTTAACAAAATTTTGATGAAGCACTGTATCGCTAATACTGACAGGTACCTAGGCCGAGACCATATTGAATTTGCTTGGGTGCCAGAAGAAAAAGTTTGTCCTCTCTTTACCATCCATACTAGATTGAATTATCATTCTCCAACATTTTTTGACAGCAGTTATGTAGTAAAGTAGTAGCAAGAGGACCGGAAAGAATTTTGAGAGGATGGCACAATTCAGGGGTCTCTTTTTCTGTTCTGCTAATCCACTGGGTTTATCACTAAGGGGAGTCGAGAATCGAGATTCATACGTTCTATTTCTATCTTGGTATTCATGTAATCCACTATCGAGTTAAAGAACAAGGGAGCTTACATATCCTCAAGTATCTTACCATACCTTCCCGTCAATGAGAGATGCAAACAGCAAGGAACCTTTGTCTCTCAGGTCTGCTGGGATACTGGCCAAAATCGAATCTTTCTCATCCTTTGCTATCTAAAATAGGGGAACATTACATTAGGTTTTGGAGAGGCTATCAGATGAACCACAGGGAGAATATTCCTGAAGTGAAAGCAATACAAACTGATGGTAAATGAACAAACACCCAAGACCTGAAGAGTATGGCAGAATTACCAACCGAAAATTGTTAATGCAATTCCTTAGTAACTTCTTGCACAAGATAGGCCAAGTTTTAGAAAGAGATGGGTGTTTCTTGATTAACATTGCTTCCAAGAATGAAAATGCTTTGGACACCCAACTCCTATGCGGTGCACCAGATAAAAAGAGGAAAAGATACTGGTACCTTAAGAGCTTTCTTGACATTACCCTCCATGGTTCCATATGGCTTTCTCTGTGGTATTCTCAGTAAGTACGAGATGTCCTCCAACGATTCCTATAAGCATATTAAGATAGGCTTTACTAATTTAGTGAGAGAGGATCTAAAGATTGACAGAATCGTGACTAATTACCTGTATAGCCTTCATATTTGTGTTCGCAGGGATAGCTCTCCTCAAAGCAAGTTCCCCAGTTCTGGGGACTTTGGTGTCAGGAGAATAGAGAACAGCATTGGCTGGAGCGATAGACCAATAATCCCAACGCAATGAAGTAATCGGAGAAGCAATATGAACGAAAATAAGGGCTGTAGCAACAAGACTCTCAAGTTTCTTTAATGCATGTCCATGATTTGATAGGAAGAAGTTGTAAGGAGAGCCTTTATGCTCCACTTTATCCTGCGTGACTGAAAACCCAATCCATAGAGCAGGAAACACTTACGAGAGAAAGAACGTGCATGTAATCTTGTGCAGCAACTTAAGAACTATATCATTAATCAGTAAGATAGCTACCATTCGCTAAAAAGAGGTTGATCGCAGGTTATTTTCATTAGCTTAATCACCAGGAGCAAAATTGCAGCTCTAAAAGAGTGTAATCTTTCTTCCCCGATTACAATAGAAAACAAAGCCAACCTTCTATTTTTAGCTACAACCAGTGAAGCAACTCTTCTTTAATCCACACATTTCTTCAAATACTTCATCCACAACATCATAACTGCACTTATCTCATTGACAACACTATCCCACAAAGCCCACAGGGTCATTTCGATTTCTTCATAAAACTCAACATGCTCGTTTTGGGTGATTACTCCCAGATAAAGGCATTGCGCAGAATTTGGCGAAATGAGCTCCCAATGTCCATTAAAGTACAGAGCCATTAAAGAGGAGAATTCGCTAGTCGATGAGCATATTCCCCACAAGACAGTGAGATTATGAAACCCATCAACCAGTATCATGATAAAAGAAAACTGAACAATTCAAAACTGACCTGTATGCTCTCGTGAGAAGAACTACAGTAGATCTTGAAACTGCCCGAATCGGCACCATTTTTGCTGTGCTTTGCATTGATCAGCGGAAACGCAAGATGGGTGTTGCCCAAAGTTTGCTTTGGAGAATTGGCAAGAAAATTAAGAGATGGGTTGAGAGTGTAAGAGAAGAATGGAGACGAGGATAAAGGGGAAGCCATGAATGAGCGTTGGTTGTTGGTGGAGAGGGCGTTTTGGCGCGCCTGAATCCTATCTCTATCTTTCTGGTAAATGTTTATTTGGGTTGTAGCATGGTTGCTTGCTGGTAAATTGCTAAGGGGTTGCGCGTACAACCGTCCATGTTGGTAGGACTCCCCTGAAATTCATGGCATCCTTGTTTTTAACGGTTCAAATTATCATGACCTCTGTAATCCACACCTCTCTTAATTTCTCAATAGGTCGGTTTAGAAGAAATCACTATATTTCTTGGCCATGAATTTCTATATTCATTCGAAAAATTTTAAATAAGAATATGATATAGAAGTTTTAGCTTGAACAAAAAGGGTTCTTTCGTGGGTTCTATCTTAATAAAGTCGTAAAGCGACCAATTTAGTCTCAAATAAGAGCCCAAGATCATCAACCGATCAAACATTGACCGGTCAAATTTGTTTGATCCCAATTTGAAGCTAGGATGGCAGACCACTCTCCTCCTCTTAAAAGATCACTCACCGGTGGGCCCAAATCTTCTTCCGGAGGCAATTTCTAACAGTAGGGTTGGCTTTGAAAAATCGAATATGGCCTAGATTGGCTCCGTCACTGACGAGCCAGCTGAACAGTGACGGATTGTTGGAGTGTGCTTTTTGCAACTCGCATTGCTGGTCATTTCCAGCTACTTCGAAGGCAGCATCGCTCCGCTTACACGATGCCGAGGCTCGAACCGAGTTTCTTCAAGTGCACGCTGTTCTCCCTCCCCGTCAACTCACAGCACTCCCTCTTCTTCTACACCAGGGTGCGCTCGCCGCTCAAGCCGGTCAATGTTGTGAGGCCGCGGGCAGAGAACCATATCTCGAGATCCTTCTACCAGGTGGACTTCATCTCGGCCAGCTTCGACTGGGCATTGTCACCGGCCTCATGGTCGGGGCAGTCATTGAGGGTCGTGAGGACAGATCTAGCTTGGGTGACATCAGCGATAGCTTGGCCATGGAGGTGGAGAGCTTGCTTGGGTCAAGCAAGGTGGGGCATATGGCCGGTGAACGTTTATTATCGAAAAGCTCTAGCTTCAATTCGAACCTTCTTCAATTTAGAAAAAAACAGAAAATTTTCGGATAACATTGCTCCTGCGCTCATCACTAGTAAGTGAAGATTTGGCCGCCAGGTGAACTCGAGCTCTTATTCGAGATAAATTGGTCATTTCATACCTTTATTTGATGTTTTTCATATTTCCTTTTTCTTCTCAAGGAGCGAAGATAGAAAATTTTTAGCCGGTCTGAGCAAGATGTCATCATGATTAGCGAAGACTCGAGGTTAAGGGCCCTATATAAAGGTTAACGAGATCCAGACCAGCCCTGCCAGGCTTGAGTGGGCCGGCTTCAGTCCTGCAAAGTTCTATGGATGGACTTAGTCCGCACAAGTCAGGCCCAATGATCAACTCTCCTGATATCAAACTGTAGAGAAAGGAAAAGATTGGAATTAATTTTGACAATTAGGGGGGAATCGAAGCGAGGAGAAATGATCATTTTATCCTCGCTTAATCTTGGTCCAAGACAAAAGACGGGCGGGAACCGAAGATCAATAGTTCAAACGGGTCTCTAAGTAAAAACACGTTACAATCATAAAGCCCGGACTCGACTCGACTAAATTGGACATGAGCAAGCTCGCCCGCTCCGAGATCGTTTTGATTATTGGGAAGGTGGAAAGGGCAAGAAATGAGGGATGCGAGCCGGAAATAAATAATCGAACCCGCCAGCTAATAGAACCGTCGTATGCACAAATCGCGCCTTTCATTTTCCTTACGCGAAAAAAGGAAGTAAAATATTGAAATCAACAGGGAAAGTTACTTGAATCGAAATATGCCCAAAAGAAACAGAAAACGAGCTTCAATTTTAACTTTAAAAAAGCAGAAGAAATGTTTTTTTTTTCGCTTTGCTTTTTACCTTTTTGGCTAGGCGCTTGAGACTTTTACATATGTCCCGCCCTTCCTTTTCAGCACTTCACTTTCTGTTCCACTCCTTTTCGGACGAGAAAGCAATATAAAGTTGCGTGATTATGATCGTTCGCTTCGGACCCTCTTTATTCGAATGAATGGACGGACATCGTCTATGTGATTGCGATCCAAATCTGTGAATTATTAACCACATTTCCGATAGAAAATAGACCGCTTCGTGACTAAAGTACTATCAAGATACCGACTCCACGATAACCCGTAAAGCTGCATCTGTCGGGATTCGGCTTCTATCGACCATTCTTTTACCTCGAACAAAGACCACTTCGAAATGTGTCGACCCATACAGTATCATAAGCTCTTCTCTTCTTCTTTTTCCCTTTTTGGATTATGAGAAAGCCAACCATGAGTAAACCAGGCAAAGTAGCTAATCATGATGATTTAAGGTTTACACTCTCAATCCAAAAAAAAAACATTCAGAAACCTGCATAAGCATTTGATAATGAGTATGTTACAATATCAAGTCTTCATCAGATTTTCTTGCCATCAATTACTTTTTTTGTTTATGGCCATAACTTAGCCTGCTCTCTTTCTTCGACTTATATGGTGCTCCAAGCAAATGCTCCTGGTTTGACTTCGCCTCCCCAGAGAGTTGACCAAATCCAAAAAAACCCATACCCCAAAAAAAAAAAAAGGTTTTTATTTTTATTTTTCGCTCTCTAGATTTTTTTTTTTAATCTCAAAAAGAACGACTATAAATTTAGAACCGTAATTAAAATAATAAAAACTATATGGTGTATACCTCCCTTCATCTCCAGTCCAAACGGACCTCACCGAGGCCCACAACGTGCTCGCTGGGCTTGGTGAACGACACGATGTGACTGCTCATCATGAAGGCCGTGACCCGCTCCGACACCCGGATGTCCGCCATCCTCAGCTCCTGCAGCCGCCGCACGTACTCCGCCGCGTGGACCATGTCCCAGACGACGCCGACCCGCCGGGCTTCAGCAACCGCACCAGCTCCCCCACACCCGCATCCTCTCCGCCGCCGCCTCCGCCGTCCGTGGCCATGCTCCCTCCCCACCGTGTGCACGAACGCCGCCGACACCACCACGTCGAAGTAGTTGTCCGGGACGGCAGTCTCCTCGCGTCTCCCTCCCGGCACGTCACGTATTCTTGCACACCTAGGGATATTACGTAGAGAATATTGAGCCGACTTGACTTGAGCACTCAAAATTCATTTTTCATATTCATCATCCAATGGACGATCAGATGTGGAAGTATATGTAGGGGGAGTTAATTTCATTTCCATATGAAAATCTGATAAGACGCTGAAAAAGATATTACCTTCCATATTCGCGGTCCTTAAAGTGGAGAGGGGTCCTCTTGCACTGGGCCAACCCCACGACCCGACCCGAGCTGCCGTCTTCTTGAGCTGCGTCGCCACCGCATTCAGCAGGATCCCCCGGCCGCACCCGAGGTCGAGCGCGTTCTTCACCGTCGACCAGTCGCTGACCGCGCCGACGATCCGCTGGGCCATGTCGTGGCGCAGCGGCGCGCCGAGTAGATGAAGTTCCCCGCGGCGTAGAACAGACAGACCGCCGACAGCGCCGTCACGCACCCGGCGAAGCCGGCGGCGAACCGGGCCCAGTGGCGGAGGAGAGGAGGGTCGTCTCGAAGTAGGCGCAGATGGGGTCGAAGTAGAGGAGGAAGAGGACGGACATGGAGGAGAAGAAGACGGCGTGGAGCAGGAGGAAGAGCAGGGTCTGCCACTGTCCATGCCGTATATCACGTAGATCTGCGACCAATCCCTGTTCGTCGATGGCTTTCCCATTATTATTTTTATATTTCGTGGGTAAATTTGATTAGCGGGCAGTGATTGATTTGCAAATAGGGTGGTGAGATTTGGCCAAAGTTTGGTGCTTTTTAGTGAGGTTTCGCGTTAAATTGCAAGTGACTGATGGGGGTTCAAAGGGAAAAAGACTTGGGGGGTTTTGGTTCCTCCAATTCAACCTGCAAATTTACGGAAATCTCAGTTCAGACAGTGACAGCTATCGATCTGGGAGTGAATCTACCCGGCTTGGAAAGTGAGAAGCGCGCTTACCAAACAGCAATGAAATCACAAAGCAAGAAGAGTTCAGATTCGGTTTGGCAGGCGAACATCAGATGGCAATTCAACAGACGAGGAAAAGGGCGAGAGAGGGAGACTGACCAGAGACGATGCTTGAAACTTCTGTGGGAGGAGACGAACAGAGGCCAATCCAGAGAGTGTGGAGTGGAGCGCTTGGACGTTTTGCTGGTATTCACAGTGATTTACACATCTAGAAAACAGTGTCAGAGAGTCACAGCCACGGATCCATGAACCGAGATTGATTTTTTCTGGAGATCCGAACGCGAAAGCCGAAGAAGATCACAACTAATGAACCCAAATTGCAGCAAAGTACTGCTAAAAAAGCCTACTCTCTGCAGATCAGAGACATATATAGATGGGAGACAGAGAGAGAGAGAGGGGTAGTAGGCCTGCAAGTGTCAGGTTAAAATGATAAAATCGTAATAAATAATCCATTTTCCTTCTGTGGGGGCTTTGATTTTCAGACCTTCAATGAAATCTCTCTCTCTCTCTCTCTCTCTCATTGGCAGTGGCTGATTTTCAGGTACGGCGGCAATGGAATGATAACACGAAAGAACACGAGAATCGGTTCGTTGGCGGCAAAGCCGTCGCATCCCAGCAGATCTGACGCCGTCTTGTCGAAATTTTCCTTTCGACTCTTTTAAGAATTTCGTTTTTACAGGGCTCGGCATATTTTGAAATCTTTGTTCCCCGCAATGGCTAATCAAAGGCACAGCGACCGTTACGGTCTGCCCTTCAAATCTGTTTCGATTAACGAAAATCACGTGCACTAATTACCCACTAATCCTTTTTTGTGGCAACCAAGAGTAGAGCCCACGGAAATGAGGAGATGCTACGTGGATTGATCATTTGCATTTTTGTAATATCATCCTTTGATTCTTAATATTAATGTTGATATGGTATTGATTGTTCGTTCCATAGAGTTGGTATCCAATGGAAAATAAGGTACCGAAGGTTAATAGCTCGTGTGAGCGGAATATCGAGACGAAATCAAAGCGGTATGGGCAGAATGATATGGCTTTTATAGTGTGATATTTCATTGACATAAATGCTCGCAAGCGATGCCTTTTTATGTAAGCTCGTGTGGTATCCCATCTTTTTATAGAGGGGAGTGCCACTGCATTCTTCATGAAAATATAGAATAGCAAGAACATCTAAAACGTGCCTTCGAATAGGGAGTGATATCAAATCAAGTCCCCCCGAGACAAAACGTGGCGTGCGACGTCAACAACTTTCGTGGACCATCCGAACTCGATTTAGCTTCGTATCTTGGAAAGAGGCTTGGCTCCGTGAAATTTATGGTGAGCAATGAGCCCCGGACCATTAGGTAAGCCTCTTGAATGAACGATCCTCCCCACGTGGCATTGAAAATGACGTGTTTCGACGCGAATTAAAACACAACCCCACCTTCGCTAAGATTTACCATGCGAAGATTCGATTCTTCTTGTCCTTTTTCTTCATTTTTCCCCCCTCCCCAACCCTAGGGTTGTCTTTGCCCTTTGAACAACGAAAGAGACCGTGAAACATCGAGGCTTATGCCGTAACTTTCAAGCTAGGACGTAGCATCGAGAGTGGAAAAAAAAAAAAAAAAAAAGGGGGTCACCATCTTGAAGAACGATGTCGGATTTGACCGCTTTCTTTCCTGTCCTTCCCACTTTCGATTAATCACCCGCAAATCAAGGCAATTAGGCCAAGACCACGTTGTACTGCAAAGGGACCATCTTAGGAATCCGACGGATGCAATAGCTTTTACTTTAATGTGTATATTACTTTTGGCCAAACACACTCGAGTCCCGCAAACAAAAAAAAAAAAAAAAAAAGATTTCCGTCGTTGGCTCCAGAATCGCCATTGTCTTTCTTATGGACCCACCCGAAATGTTTGTTTTTTTTTGTGTTTTTTTTTTAATGCTTGCTTTTGTCCATACGCTCTTGGATTGTCTTTGCTTTGGGGGGGTGGGGTTTGCAATGGAAATTTGAAGTCAATTTGCGCCAAAGTTCCACAAACAAATGGACACGGGAAAAACGTAACCTCGGATTTCGTTTTTGTTATCAAACATGAAACATTAGACTAATCGAAATCCAAAGGAGAGTCCAAACAAAGGAGAACGCGGGAATGAGCAGTGGAAGTGGCGGCTGGTTGTATGGGTGTGGTGTGGGAAGCACGAACTTTGCCCGCTGCTTTTGACGATTTGCCCAAAGATGACGCAACAATTTTGCTTTTCATTTTTCAAAACATATTTTTGTGGAAACTTAGTGCGACCTCAATATGATATTCGATGTGAATCCCAGCTACCCGATGCCCTAAAAATGACCCCATACAAATTCGAATTGAACATATAGTTTGTCGATATTAACAAGCAGTTCTTCGTGATACCGACCGCACTTCCGTGATTCCATATCTCCACAATCATCGATTTCATGTTTGTGTCTCGCCACGCTGCCTAAACAGTTACTCCTCAAAGAATCGCTTTTTTGCTCTATGTGTTTATCCATCGCCATTGTGACTTACATCTGAGTCGTTATTCGTACTTGAATGGTGATTTGCCATGTTATATCGTTTTTCCACTTTACCCTTGGGGCAATTGCAAATCCCAATGTCATTATAGCCCAAACCTCGCGCCCATCTTATTTTTCCAAATGATTAATCTTCAATCGATTTCTCATCATGTTTTCCGTATTTTCAAATCACCATATCTTAATATCTTGATCGTGAGCACCGGGTGCATATAACCATCGACAAGGACTCCTCGGATCAACAATTCGCCGGCGGCCACACCTCAAACTGACCCCAGATCATATTTTTTGCTCGAACGAACTCTACGTCGATTATATAATGACTTGGTCAATAATATCCTTTTGTGCTGTTCCCGTCCCGATTCTTCCAACGTTCGAAGACCTTCCTGCCGACACTTCACCGAGATGAGGAAAAAGAAGAGGGCTCCTGAATGCACAAACTTGCCAATGACACAGCTCTTTAAAGACACGGACACAATCATCACATGCTAATCACGAGGTCGGCCTGGCTCGTTCTTAATTGACCACGCCCCAAGTAAACAAAATTAATTGTCCTGACCCCGTTTTGAGTGAGATGAAGGGAAGCAACGTGCCCTCCTCTTGAATCGAAAAAAGAATCTTTCTCGTCGAGATTAACGAATCTACAAGTGTCAAGACTCCCCTGAATGTTAAAACTAGGTTATCATGTTCTGGAAAATACCATATCTCGTCCATTGACTAATCTTTCCCCCTCTGTCTCTCAGTGATATTTTAATGATAGTGAGGTCAAAACCTGTTGGGGGGGAAATCAGAGAAACGTGTGCTTGGTCCTCACGAGCTAAGTACCAAGAACCTCCCATAGAAAATCGAACCTAACATTGACTTACGTTCTTCTTTTTCTTCTTCTCAAACTGGGGTTTATAATTATAGGCAGGCTCTCTCTTTTTTAGTGTATAAGCACCAAACTGTCCACAGCTAATCTTTGAGGGTTTGAGGATTCGTCAAAGAGGGACAGCAAGTTGATTCATCACCAACCTAAAAGAGAATGCCTGCTTATCAGGCATCATCTAGACTTGACTTTTGGGAACGAAAAGGTCAGATTCAGGAAAAGATGCACTCACAGATTTGCTTGGACTTACATGCTTAGAGTTAGACAGATCAAATGGGTGTGTCGGGTCACGTAATATATGGTCTGATCCAAATACTCACTTAACATGTTTATGACTAATTTATTGCAATGTAAATCTAGTGACACATACCTAACTCGATCTTACATTCCTAAAACACTTCCATATTTAATTCAAATAGAAAAACTCACACTCAAATCGATGTGAGAGTGCGGAACGAATGAGGGCAAAATTGAGTGAGAGCGAGAAAGAATTGAGAGAGAATTATAGAGGTGGATTGGGTCTAAATAAGTTATAAGCCCATTTACGACACATCGTTTACTGCATATCTAACATTCACGTTATGTTTAAACTCATTTGTGACTCACTCATTGAATATAACCAACCTATTTAACAACTTAATCCATCACATGCATGCTAAGAAATTGGTTTATGACCCGCTTATGACTGGTCTACTTAGAGCCGATCCATAACACGACATCAATGGTCAGCAATTGTTAGATAATTATGGTAAACTAATCTCCTCAATATGCAACAAACATATTTGATCACAACAATTGAGTAGGGTTTGTACTCTCTCGACACTCGTGACCCAGAGAAGAAAGACGAAAATTGATGGAAATTGGCGCAATGAGTTCGCCCAGCAGATTTTGGCAATAGTAAGGACCGAGGCACATTGGCACATAGCGTCAGAGTATGTGAGGAAAAATCGATTCAAAGTAAACTTCAGCTGAGAGGTAAAGTGACACCAGACACTTGATTTTCCATATTTTGCAAATGGGCTTAGAAAGGTTTGCCCATTGCAGACGAGTTCGTTGACTTGGACCATGTTAGACATTTACGTAATCCTAACCAAGTGAATTAATGGGCCTTTAAGATTGTTTCCAGCCCATTACAAGAGTTGGATGTATTTTTCCCACGATCATTGCGTCCGGGGAAGGTTTAAACAGCTTAGAGATCGACAGTTCACGTCGCCCCAAAGTCTAGTGAGATAAAACGAGAAAACATCAGATGATCGTCACGTGCAACACTAGTGACTAACCAGATATGTTGTGCAAAATTAGGTAGTCTCGAGTAAACCCTCCAATCCATTGTTTTGTTAACGGAGAGACCGATAACAATGGTATCGATTCCACGATATACCCTTCTGCGTCGATACATTTTCCATCTTATTAGGTAAAGAATCAAAACTCATAAGAACACCAAATCTAACCGTGCAATCCTTACACGTACTTCCGTTATAAGCGAATCTACCTTAAGAGTTTAGTCCAGGTTTCTGCGGTGTCGAGATACAAAAAGTGCACCGATCCGGTAGTCAAAATGTCAAACAAAAGGTGCGGTCTCTTTAAAAAAAGGGTGCCCTCTTCCGATATACATTCGAATCCCAATATATATATATATATATATATATACACACACACACACACAAAATATAAAACACATTGTAAAGTTTAGCCCTAGTATCAATTGTTTTTCTCAATTACATCGCTTTTTATCAACATCGAGTTCACATTAAGTTAATCAGGGATTTTTTTTTTTGAAAGCTAAATGTAATTGAAAATCATGAAGGCTATTTTACTCATTTGATTGACTAAGGATCTGCTTGTTTGAAGGAAAATTACTTTGGGGAGATTATTTTATGACTTGTCGGTATTTGGACAACGGAAAACTAGTCGATTACCTATAAAGAACGTTTTTCATAGATAAAAATAACAAGTTTAGATTGGAGGAAAACAACTTCCACTTTTGATAAGAACAAAATCATTTTTCCTAAACCACCGTACGAATGAAAACTAAGATCATTTTCCTTTTTCATGAAGTTTTCAATGAAAAAGAAAACGCACCCTAAGGGTGTAATTATTTCACAAAAAATTAATGATTTTGAAATATTTTCATAAAATTGATCACTCATATATTTTCATCGTTCACGGAAATATTTAAATATAAATTATTGTTGATATGAAAAATATTTTCATTGAATAATTATCTTAAGCTATACAGGCGATTATTTTCTATGAAAATTTTTTCAAACATTCATTTTCTGCAAAGAAATGGAACCTAAGAAACCTTGTATTTATCACTTGTTCAAGCATTGTCCATGTATCCTCCCATGGAAAAAGTACTTAAACAGTCATAATTTATTGTATCGATATCAATTTAGTACTTAATCCTTTTGCATTTGACCAATTCATCTTACACCTTTTGTATTGCTATCAATTCAATCCATCCGGCCAATCTAGATCGAAAATTATTGTCGTGTATACTGTTTTGTCTAAGTGGCACATCGATGTAATATAAATATTTTTTTCGTATTTTTAAATTATTATTTGATTCCTTGTTTTTTTTAAACTTGGCCGGCGAGGACTTGCTGGTCCTTACCCCAACGGCTAGCAAGGGTTCCAGCGATCTTCTCGGCCAAAGTGAAAGACAAAAATGAAAAAAAAAATATTTTTAAAAATATTTCAAATATCCACATCAACACTAGCAACACTACATAAGATAGCTACCGTTCATGTCAGCAATTCCAGCTAACCTTACTTGCCGGATGAATTGAATTGGTACCAAACCAAAAAAGATTTAAGATTAAATTATTCAATTAAAATGTTTATGGGTGAATCGTTATCAATACAATAGATGTGTGATTTTTTTTTTGGTTCTTCTCCCATCGGCGCAGGCCCATACAAAAGAGCTTGAAATTTTCGTTATACTGGTCAGAGTTGTTGATGATACCTCATTATATCAAAATGACGTAGAATGCAGATTCACCACGTGTTCGGCTAAATCAACGAATTTTTTAATCTAATCCAATGAGCAATAACCTATATTTGATATCTCTAAATACATTTCGTGTCACCAAATATTAGACGCCATAGCACTTGGGGAACCTAGGGAACACTTTATTGATATTTCGAGAATCCGTGAAATATAGGGTGGATATCTCTTTCATAATGAATAATTTGAATTAAGGGAACGTGCTTCCAACAAAAAGTAAATTTGCCTTCAAATAAGCCAAAAATTGTGAGAAGTAAAAAGAAAAAAGAGGGAGAATTACCCAAAAAGTCCTAATCTGTTTGCAATCCATATCAATTCAGTTCTAAAACTTTTACATTTATGTCATTCAATCCATCAGGCTAATTTTTGGCAATCGGCAATGACGTGAATTTTTTTAATATATTTTAAATTATTATTCTTTTCTTTATTGTTTTCCTTGAGTTAGGTCGGTGAGGGGCTGCGACACCCTCACCTGTGCAGATAGGTGAGGCCGTCGCACCCTCATCTATATCGGTGGGGCCTACGTGGAGGAAAAAAAATAACTAAAGAAAAGAAGTGGGAAAAAATTTAAAATTTAAAAAATATATTATTAAAAAATTTCATGTCAACGGGCTTGCCAAAATTGGCCGAGTAGACTAAATTAGCGCAATATCAAAAATTTATAGTTAATTGGCCCAAAAAAAAAGAATTATGACTTGAATCAACCCATCACAATAAATTTAATAATTTTGGGTAATTTTGATTATGAGCCTGCTCCACTTCTTATTTCTTAATCGCAATTTCGTCAGAAATTCCAAAGCCTTTTCCCATCATAGCATTCTGCTCCTGCCTCGCTGCCAATATGCGAACGGGCTTTCCACCGATCGTTCTAAACGTAGGTCCCATTCGCATCTCCTACATTCGCGCAATGAATAACGAAAGGGAAGTGCAATTTGACTTTAAAAGCGATCATTATCACAGCACATGGAAATTCTAGCTAGACAGACGGCAACACACGACCTTGTCTGCCCGCCTACGCAATTTTTCCTATCCTTCTTTAAATTATGACAAGAAAAACCCATCCGAAAAAAAAAAATTTTAAACACCCCTTTTGTTTCTTCCCGACCAACATGACGAGGCCAATCAAATATGGAGAAACGGCGAAATTTAGCCGGAATCTTTAAGCATACAGAGTATACAAAAATTTCCTTTCTTTTACTAAAAATTGCAATTGTTTTACCGGGTCATATCTTGAAAAACATACCTCGTTTTTTTTTTTTTCTTCCCGATGTCATAGGTAACGTGCCGAATTATGTTTATATAGGGATGATCGGTTCCAGGATGATGTTTTTCCACTCTAGGAATTGAGAATCACACCGTTAGAGTCCGATTTTGCCAAATGTTACCATGAACCATCACTCGTTCCATTGATCCATCTGAATCGAACCACCCGTTCGGTCCTCATTTTTTTTGCCTTGGATCCCGATTATGGTCCTACTGAGTACTCATGTCAAATAAAAAGAAAACATAGAACCATCCCTAGTGATTGAAAGAGAGAACCATGCCGCAAAAGTAGTTATCGTCCTATTTTTTGTAAAGGGCGAGAACCATCTACGCGAGCATTCTATTTGAGGTACTAGCAATTGAAAAAGAATTAGAGAGTATTTAATAAGGGCGTGCATGACAACCGTTTTTGTTCCAGAAATGATTCTGGAACAGAAATAAATTTTTCTATTTCTGTCAGAAACAAAAATTCTTTGTTTCCTGATTTTGGGCAAAATCTGTTTCTGGAACAGATTTTTGTTTCAGAAATAAAAAAACAGATTTGCGTTGCCAAACTCGTTTTCTGGTCCAAACCTATTTCTGGATAGGTTGGGAACAGAAATGGAGAAATAAAACGTTTGTCATGCGCGCCCTAAATTGGCTATTGCCTAAAAAAAAAGCCCTTCTGCGCGATGTCTGATCATGTCTGTGAATTTCTAAGTGTTCAAGGGGGGGGTCAGTGTGCTGTGAGGCGGGAGGGGGGGGGGGGGGGGGGGGGGGGGGGGG
>JAGVVM010008069.1:0-12081 GCA_019149425.1 Psidium friedrichsthalianum | reverse complement strand
CCAATGGTTTGTAAAGTCTAGATAGGGTCCCTATATCTTATACTTATTAGCATTCGTGTTAATATTGGGACCGATATAAGTTTAAATTGTATGTAGATTGGATAGAAAAAACAACATGATGGGTTGTCATAACTCCATATCGAATTTTTTCCATCTCTTGTAGAGAGCTTGTATAGTGTAGAAGATACAAAGAGCATTGATGTTTACATCATTAGAGAGCATTTCACTAACTCACGACAGACCCTATTCTTGATTGATCTTATCAATCACTTGACTCTCTCTCTCTCTCTATACACACACATGGTTGGACTTCACAGATAGAGTATAGGTATATGTCATGATGTGAATATATTCTAAAATTCAATGGCCACTTAGCTAATCAATTGCTTTCATGATTATCTTTGCTATAGGCAAATGCATGATACATGGAAGCTCTGTTGACACATAAATTTTGACTAAAATTTTCAATCATTAATTTGCATAAAAAATTAGGAATTATTTTTAGTTCCTATAAAAAATAATTAGTTCATCATTCATATTTAATTTTGTCATTCATACATAGCATTTGCATTTTAATTTGGACTGGCGGCGTGCGGTTCCGAACTTCATTAAATATCTTGACTAAGTCCATTTTAAAGCAAGATTCAACCATGTCTGGAGAGTGCATGTGATGGCCGAAATTTACAATTCCCAGACGTAATTTACTTGATTGCGCCCATATGATTAATTTGAACTCTAATTAAAAGGGACTTTGAGCTTTGTTAAGTAAGTGGGCGTTAAACCTAATCTACCGCCATAAATAGAGCTCTTACTCTTCACAAAAGGAGGAAGACTCACGGCCACAAAAGGTTCCTATTGAGGAGATCACCCTATCGAAGAAACACGGCACATGAGGAGTGACTCTGAGGATACAGATCAAAATCCACCGCAAGAGAAAAAGTTCTTTCTTTTCTTCTGCTTCATTCACATTCACTTTTCGGGGGTTGCCACAAGAGAGAGAGAGATGGTACTGAGAGAGAAAAGGAGGAAGAGGGTCGTTCTTGGGGGTTTCCTTTTTCGCATGATTGCAAAGGGAGTCCCACTGAGAATTTTATTTTATTAGCTCTTGCTGTCTCTTTAACCCCGACTGAATTTTTGCAGCCTTAGCGCTGTCTCCTTGTCCAGCACTATAGTGATAGAGCATGAAAACCTTTTGACAAGAAGACCACGATTGGATTGCGAGGGAGAGCTCACTCAAGATTCCTTCGCTGCCCGCGCTTTGAAAAGGTTCCTGCTGAACATAATAGCTCTTTTGTTACCTCTGATCTACTT
Source organism: Psidium friedrichsthalianum (assembly GCA_019149425.1). Taxonomy (NCBI): domain Eukaryota; kingdom Viridiplantae; phylum Streptophyta; class Magnoliopsida; order Myrtales; family Myrtaceae; genus Psidium; species Psidium friedrichsthalianum. The sequence goes on along the minus strand of JAGVVM010008069.1, from coordinate 10,770 downwards.
GTTTCCCGGTGATTTTTACAGGTTCTTTGGCGGTGTTCATAAGGTCTTCAGCGATTCCCCCGTCATTTGTGGGCACTATTCGTCAACGTTGGTTTGTAGTGTTGATGTGACCATGACAAACCAGCGAGTTTGACTCAAGCTCAGACTATCCCCAGTGTTTGCCGCTGGTCACCAAAAGTCATCCCATCGACACCTTGCAGCCGTGACACCCTTGAAACGTGGCACAAAACTGCAAACTTCTTTGGCAATTGGTGTTGTCCAATCATGCGCCGCGGATCCGCAAGCCACGGCTGGTCCTATCCGCAAGCAAAGTGGAATCTATCCTATTCGAGTCCGAAAAGGAAAGCTTATCTCGAAGATTTCGGGTCTATCTCCTATTTCTAAATTGGATATTCACTTGCTTATTTTATGAATTTTGTATTTATCATATTTTGCATATCACAAAATATTTTGCGTGAATTATCAATTTTGGAAATATTCCTCATATCTAAAAAGATTGCCTATCTATTTTCCAATTTCAAATTATGTTGCATATCTTGAGGATTTGGTTGCTTAGATCAGAAAATTACATGTCTAAATTAAGCATCTTGAAAGCTTTGCAATATTTCATTTCATAATTTGAATAGATTGCACGTTAAATTTGGAAATTGAAAATTTTGAATATATCTTACAATATATCTTATGCTTAAATTGGAAAGATAGCAATTCAATATGAATATTCTGGGGATTTTGTGATAATCCTTAATAATTTGACAATTTCGTGAATATACTCAAGATGCTCAAAATTATTTAAATATGTGATCGATTATGAAAATTTCCTAATCCGCAACCGCATTTATAGAAATAAATCTATCTATTACGCTTTAGATATAATTATTTTCATACCAGGTATTTCGAATCTTAGGGTCGACCTATAAGGTTTTAGATCGAAACTTAATTTGAAAGAAATAGCAGTAATTATCTATCAATTAAAATTTTTTGCAATTTGAATTTAATTTCAAGTCATAAAAACCCAAAATCACAAAAAAAAAAAACCTTGTCAGTTCATCTTTTAATTCATTTCACAAATCAAAGAAAAATTTAAAAAAATCTTAGCAAGAAGTGGTTTCTTAATTTTGAACCAATTCACTCTCATTTTCCATTAATTTTAATTTCAAAAGTAAAAAAATTCATAAAAAGAAAACCGAAAAATTGTACCTTTGAATTCAAATCATAATTCATCAAAATTACCAAATTGAATATTTTCATGAAATTGATACCAAAATGGCATTAATTGAAAAAATTAATGTTACCAAATCCTCGAACTTAAAATATGTAGTTTGTAAAAATAAAATAATTTTCTCTCACTATTTTGTTTAGGTTTCTAATCAATTTATCATAAAATGATTAGTGGAGACTTCGAAAAATTTAAAATCTTTTACAAGATAATCATTTGAACCATAAATCACGAATCGGTAGAATTTGGTAGAGCTCGAGTTAAGTTAATTAATTTAATTAATTAATTTGATAATTTATTAACCTAAAATTAAAAAAAAAAAAAAACTCGAGTTTTAGATTGAGACAAGCTCTCAAAGGGTCATGATGGAAGGATGCAGAATCCAATTGCAGGGTGATGATAAGACGGGAGTGCCAAAATCTGCACCTTCCAACTCTTCAACTCTTCGAAGAAAATCAATTTCTTCACTCAAGTGTCATTTGTACTGTAAAGTTTGCTCATCATCGTTTTCATCACCACAAACCCTAGGCGGTTTTGTTAAACCGTGTGTTTGGAATCGCACACTTTTCCAGGAAGTTGATTTACCGATATCATCATCCATGATTCTTTAAAAAAGGACAAGCGAAGTATGGTTATGGAAGGGCTTGTGCGTTGAGTATATGTGCATCGGTATCTCGGGAAGCATTCCTACTAGCTCTTTGGGCAGTGGCAACCTCTTTTTTTTTTTCTTTTTTTTTTAACTCGTAGCTAACTAATTTTCACTTCATTCAGCACATTATCTATTGGATTTTCCAGGAGACTTTGTCGCGAAGAAGCTGCTCTTATCAATGCTATATTTCTTATGTCGCTGGACAGGTGTCGGAGACACCGACAGTTGCAGATGATATTCCTCGATTACCTTTTTCTTTTGGCCTCAGTGATTTCATTGTCCATAGGGAGAAATAAGGATTAGAGCCGTTAAATGGATGAGTCTGGTCGAAAATGGTTCAACCCAAATTAATCAATTTAAGCCGTTTTGACCTATTTATAAGCCGTATAAATTTAGTGACTCATAGCCGACGCAATCATTTATTAAAATATTTTCATATTTAATCCAAACTATGAAAATTCATATTTACCTAATTAACTTACTTGAAGTTCTTTATGTGTATATATTATTGGATAAAATCGCTATTTCGACTATAAGATGCTAAAGAATTGACTTTCAATATTGCATATATTTTTAAAATTTAGTATTGATTCGCAAAGAAGAATAAGATAAATTTAGTACTTGATGGTGAATTTGTAAAATTACAGCAACAAATAACATGGATGAATCAAAATTTTAATTGAATAGAATGTAAGATATTGAAGAAGATGATTTATTTTATCATGGATTATAATGAGGACAGCGAAGATCAGAATATTATGGAAAAATAACAATGCCAAATGCAACAGAGGAAAGATATACTCAAATAACTAACAAATTTACAAGATTAATAAAAATAAAAAATAAATGGGAAAAGGAAGTCATCTTGATATTTTTAATAAAAGTGAAGTTAGCTAATCTTGTGGGTTCACCAAAACTCTCTAAACTTGGAACAATCTAAGGAGTCCATTATTTTCTCATAGAGAATGAAGAGAGTCACAAAGATAGATTAAGTTTGGGTAATTTGTGACCCCATTTAATAATCATATAATTTTATACTCTGCCATTCTAAACTCATTTATAACCCATTTACTAGACATAACTAACCAATATAATGACTCAACCCATAAAATATGGGCTAAGAAATGAGTCTATGATTCGTGTTGACCATATGTCTATATTATTACATCACACAAAAGGCGAAACATTACAGAATTAATCAAATTAAAATTTTGCTAGCATAATAGTTTTTGGGTGACTTTAAAGTAACATCATATTGCGCATTCTAGAAGGATTAGACCCCACAACAATTTCTAATTTCTCTGTTATTTATTTATTTTTTGTGGAGCCCAAAATAGGTATTAATCTCACAATGAATTAACAACAATCACAAAATATTTTCTCATTAGGCTACCATATGAAACAGAAGCCTTTCTTTTTTTTTTTTTCTTTTTTTACAGAAGGAAGTGAACAGGATATAACAGAAGTCTGTAAACTTTCTCTATCTATTCCCGTCCAAATGGTGAAAAAAAAAGGAGGATATCACATTGATCCTCCTTTTCTCCTCTCTCCTCCCTCTCTCCCTCTGTCTCTCTTTCTCACCCAATTTAACGCTTGTCGTAGTATGCAAAACCCCATTCATCTGACTTCGAAGCTTTCACGTGGAAAACCAGACAGTTTCGCATAGGCAAATGGCAAATGTTTAATGAATATTGTATTTAGGTGGATCGCATGTAACATCAACAGTGATTACATCACTAACTGTTATCTAAATCTTATAAATAATTTAATACGCTTATTATTTATCTTCTTTGCATTCCAAAACATACACTTTTTATTATGTAAACATCAAATTCATTCAAAAGGTTTAGGGCTCTTTTGTTGTGCTGTGCGATGGTTATATATAATTACCTGGAAAGATTTACTCGTGATTTCTACTGTTTTTTTTTTTTTTTTGCTGTTTAGTTAGGGATCTCAAACCGACGGTGACCGACTAATGTGCTCGGGTAAGACACCAGGGGGAGAGTAAGTTTCGATGAGTACTACTACCTAATCCTTACACTCGACCACCTCGTGATTTCTACTGTTATTTTACTATCGTTTCAATTATTTATACAATAATAGATCATATACACCGCTTGCCTAAAAGAAATGTTACTTAAACAAACTTATTTATTGATGATTTCTTAATCGTGTTTAGACTTGTCAAACGGATGGGTTCTAGTCATAAATAATCCGATCAAAATTGATCCATATAACCCATTTCTGACCCATTTATCACAATGAAATTTTCTCGACCCATATCAGACCCAACCAATACCTAATCAACTCAACCTGACCCATATTGCTTAAATAATTTTATATTTAATCTAATCTAGGAAATCCGTTTCTTTTAAATTTTTAAAATAATTATTAAAATATTATGGAAAACTTTTATAAATTTTAGAAAAAAAAATAATAGATAAATAATAAATGTGAAAATTTTTATTTCTTTTTTTTCCTTCTACGTTTGGTGAGGGCCGCCCAATTCTCGTCAACCACAAGTGAGGATTGAGACCTCACCCATATCTGATGAGGGTCACAGCCCTCGCCTTGTGGCCGGCGAGGATCGGCTGTCTTTTGCAGAAAAAGGAAAATAAAAATAAAATAAAATGTTTATTATGACTCACTTAAGGTAATTAGATAATTATGACACATTTAAGATTTGTTAAGTAACTCATATATGATCGGATTAAACTTGTTTTAAAAATTTAAGGCAAACCCATACTATTAAATATATGTTAAAATATGAGTACTAAACTCATTTTGTCACCATCTTCTTCTTCTCTCTCTCGCAATCTCTGCATATATGTTCGCCTTGAATGAACTCAGCCCCACGCTTCCATTCCAATTTTATATTTAATTCACGAACCTAACGAAACACACACATACTCTCTCTCTCTCTCTCTCTCTCTCTCTCTCTCTCTCTCTCTCGCTCGCTCGCTCGCTCGCCATGTCAACCGAGCAAGAAATGCCGCGTTCATCACACGTCCACAACTTCACGAACGACAACACAGACGAAGATGATTATGAAGAGGACGAACCCGAAGGCATAGAAGAGGAGGAGGATGAACAAGAAGAGAGATCATCAGGGCGTGACTGCAACATCCTGTACGGCGCGTGCTGGAGGAGGCCCAGCGGGTGGTCGCTAGGGCAAGTTTTGGACCCGAGGTCCAAGTGGGTCCAAGAATGGAGCAGGGTCTTCCTCCTGGTGTGCGCGGCGGGCCTCTTCGTCGACCCCCTCTTCTTTTACGCGCTCTCCATAAGCGACACCTGCATGTGCCTCTTCGTTGATGGGTGGTTCGCCATCACCGTCACGGTGCTCCGGTGCATGACTGACGTGCTGCACGTGTGGAACATGTGGCTCAGCCTCAAGATGGCGAACTGGCGCTTCTACCCCCACGCCGCCTCTGTCAGTTCGAGGGCTGGCGGAGGAGGCAGGGGCAAGCTCCACGATGCGAGCCCGCGTGCCGTGTCTCTCCAGTACCTGAAGGCCCGGAAGGGTTTGTTCTTCGACCTCTTCGTCATTCTCCCTCTTCCTCAGGTAAATTACACTCTCGACACAGAAGCTTTTCACAATATCCTTATGTCTTCTGCGATGAAGTTTGTTTCTCTACGCATTATTTTCTTCTACTACGGTCCCTTCAAAATTCAATCACCCACAAAACCTGAAAACCAAAACTTTCAGCCGACTTCCTTACGTTTGTATATGTTTCGGGTCTCATTCTGTAATTCGTGCTTTGGTTGATTAATATATATTACTTACTTTATCCACACAAAAAAAAAATCACGCTAGAAGAGAGGGGTAAGCACGTCTAGATTGCTGCAAGTGTACCGTGCTGCGAAAGATCGTCGATTGCTGTCATCACTACCTTACAAAACACTTAAGAAAAGGAGTTACGGAATCGAAAATGATTCGTCGTTAACTTAAGGAGGTTGGCTTTGTACACTAGTGATATTGGTTCCGTTCGAGGAAGGTGACCAATGCATGTCCTGTACTTGTCCTTTTGCGCTCCTTTTTTTTTTTTTTTGGTTGGGGGGGGGGGGGGGGGGTGGGGGAGGACTAGCTTTTGCGCTCTTGAAACACTTCATGGTATCGGTGAAATTGAGTCATCGGTTGTGTTTCTGATGCAAGCAGATCTCTGCGAAGATTTATCCACTTGGACGGATCCCTTGTGATAGAAAATTTCTTACGTCGACTCAGATTCCTTCTTCTTTTTTTTTTTTTGTTTGCCTTTCATTTTCCCCCCTCAATTTTTTTCAAGACATTGGTCTGTCGAAAGCGAATCACTGTTACCTTTTAACGCGCGTGTGTGTGTCATGTTGTTTGAAAAGATCTTGTATAAGAAGTAGGGGATTTTGTTAGTACACATTGGTCTATGTGGAAGCTTGGTTTTTTATTTTTCTGAACCGTATGTGTTTGGATTCAAAATAGTTAATTGTGTTTTCAAGCATGATTCTCAGAATATGGAAGTTCATGTTTCTGAAATGATTCTTGTGAACAAGGTGTACAAACTAGAAGTCCTCCTTTAAACTAAGTCCTAAACGGAGCACAAGATGGCAATGCACCTGTTGCGTTATGCAATTCTTGGTGTACGGAAACTTTAATAAACATGATTAATTTGATTGTTGTGTTGCTCTATTTTCCCTTGATCCCTCCTCTCTCTATCTAGTAACTTTTTGTCTGCCGTCCTTACAATATATGGAGACTTTTCATGCCCTTTTGACGAACCAACTTTTTGGAGCTGAATTAGATGAGAGATGTACCTCTTTTTTTGGTGCTCTCTTAGAGTAAGTTAGGGTGAAAAAGAAGTATTTAGAAGGCCATGGAAGAATAGTCTATGGAAGAGATTTTTTCAAAACACTCATGTTACTTTCCAGCTTCTCTCACAGAAATTACCTGTATATAGGCGGAGCTCAGGGTTATGCCTATAATAATACCAGCACACTAGTATAATAATACAAACACGCTAGGATAACAGGACAAAAAGAACTACGTGCATCTTGCAAGATTTTTTCAAATGTAAGGATGATGTAAAATATTTCCAAACTTAAGGACAATGATAATCTCTTTGTCCAAACACAAGGACAATAATAGAACATTTTGGCCAAAACACAAGCACAACACTTTGGCCAAAAGAGTGCCTGTACTATTATAGGTATTACCCTTGACTCCACCTAATAAACGATAACTTCTATAGGATGTTGGAAAATAAGATGAGTGTTTTGAAAAATCTCTCTTCTATACTATGCTTCCATGGCCGTCTAAACCTTTTCCTTCTTCCTCGAAGACTGATGTCATTAGAAGCTTCAGGTTACACTATTTTTTCAATATGATAAGCTAGATTTGTGAGTATGCTCTTCATTTGTAAATAAAAAAATTTCCGATGCTTGAGAGTTTTATGGTATACATATTAATTTACAAATTTATCCTATAATTTAAGCTTTTAGAACTGCTAAAAGTGGTCATTCAAGACCTCACATAGTATTGGAGTATAGTATTAAAGTAGGAGATCATGAATTTAAATCTTTTCAAGCCCCCTACTTGTCTCCTCTATTACATTTTCCCACTCTATAGTCTTCAGCCAAAGTAACAACACGGGAGGCATAATCCAACCAGTTAAGGCTAGGAGCATATTATTGGTAGAAGAGACGAGCCAATGGGTGCACACTACAAGGAGGACCAATTGACCCAACCCAAGGTCCAACTATGAGCTCTAATATTTGTTGTGAAGTTCAATATAAAAACTAAATCTATTAGGTGAATGCATTGTTTAACATTTAAATACTTTAATAGAGAGAGGCGGAGACACAACAAACTCAGTGATTGATGACAATAGAGCATGGAGACTAATGATGGAGGAATTGGTCAATAGAGAAGAGTAATAATATGGACTTAGGTAGGGTTTTCGAAGGATGAAGTCAATTTGATTAGGGGTTCTTTTTTAAACCATTGGATAGATTTTGCTAACATTTCATCCATTTAAAGACGATAAAGTAAATCATCTATTTAGCGAGAGGGTAAACTCAAGAAGGCAATACCCCCTAGATAGAGAGGATCCTAATCTGGCCTTCAACAATCTATGCTATAGGAGCTTTAGGGAGCCCTAGGCTGGTCGAACAACTTATTTCTACCCCCATCCCGATATTCAAGTAAAATTGTGAAAACTAAATCATGATAATATACACTTTCAATGGAAAAATTTGACGTATAATATACCTGTAGAATGTATATGCTGCCGCGTATGTGGTTAAACTTCTTTATGAATTGGAGTATTATTGCGTCGTAGACAAATCAAAAATATGTGATTTTCGGGTCCTGGAACGACTGGTTTAGGGCACCGGAGCTCCGGAGAGATGACCAACATAGTTTTGGTTGGGATTGGCTTTCGATAAATCGTTGTGGACATCCTGAAAAGGTCCGGAGTTGTATGACTGAATTAGTGCCCTATAATGTCCATGTCCGATAGGCATAGAGTGATACTTCATTTGCTGCGATGTGCAACCACTTGGGGAATGACATCCTGACATGCTTCAAGTGTAGGTTTTACGCGATTTTATGTCAATACATGTTTTTTTTTTCTACCTCTACGGAGTGATTAGCCTCCGCAAACTTTCCATGAGCATCGAACTTTTTAAAGTTGGACATCTAGCTACAGCTCTCTTCTAGGGACCAAATGGTTGCTAGAGGTGGACCTCCTAGCGATCAAAGACCTTTTTCTGGTGATATAATAAAAAAAAATTGGTCGCTAATAGTTATCGTGACTAGGTTCTAGCGTCAAAATAGGGCCTTCTCTCGACCAAAATAAAAGGGTGTGAGAAACGATTTTTTCTGTTCGGCGTCATTAGATTCATCGCAATTTCTATTTTTTGGTTTCCTAGACGAATTGTGTTGGTCTGTCCTAATGGAGTATATCCATGGGACAGCTTTCCAGTGAATTCTTCTTGTTAACTTAGTTACACTCGCCCATGCAATGCAGCAAGGGGTGAGAAGAGATAGGCCTAGATTTAAATTGCAACGTGTGGCTATCTTTTTTATAGAGACCACCTCTCCCTAATAAAAGAAGAACTGAATCAAAAGTCAGAAAAGCAATTCGATGCGGTGAATCATTCATATGAAAGGATTCTCATGGGGAACCTCCAACAACCTGGTTTTATACCTTGTAATGTGATACATTTAAACATGCTGACATGCAAGTAAGAACAAAAAATGTGATCGCAGGTGGTGCTGTGGGTGGCACTCCCGTCTCAGCTGGAGAGAGGGGAAACAACGAGAGTGATGACGGTGTTGTTGATAATGTTCCTCTTCCAATACCTCCCCAAGATCTACCACTTTGTTTGCCTCCTCCGCCGCATGCAAAACTTTTCTGGCTACATCTTCGGCACTGTTTGGTGGGGGATTGCTCTCACATGATCGCCTATTTTGTTGCATCCCATGTAAGTTTACTGTTTTCTATGTCTCTCCCCTTAATCTTTTATTGATTAATTAGAAGTATATCCTTTCTCTGCCTCGAAAGCTATATTCCTTTGGCACCTAAAATGATCCGTCCTTTTTGTTTTATCACTTTAAGGACGGATGTAAGGATGGCCGAAAAGAAAAAGGAGAGAATGTTGGGATAAAAGTGTGGAGTCTCTAAATGTGCTTGTGAAGTCGGCACACGAAGATTTTGTTTTTCTTCTTCATTTTCCCCAAGGAACACAAGGATCTCAAATTCTTCTTTTTCAAAAAGTTTATGCCCTTCTTTCCAATCATGAACATCCAGATGTTATTGTTGAACTTGAGGGACTTCAATTGACATAAAAGAAGAAAGAGCGTGCTTTAACATTGCGCAACCGACAAGAAAACAAGATAAAGATAATATAAGCGATTTTCAAGTTCAAATTTTCAACAAGGTGGGGCTGAAAACTACGGGAATTTGTCACCACCGTGATCCATGTGAGGGCTAAAATTGTGTTCTTTGTTGGTGGGATGGATTTAAAGAGATATCAGATGATGCTTGAACTTCTGTTCTAAGGAGAATGGGCATTCGTGAATTATATGCAATAGCCGGCCACTAAACACATCGTTTTGTATATATCTGATTGATGTTGTCGTCTTTGTTTTGATTTTTCCATAAAGGTTGTCGCTTTCATTTCAATGGGTGTTGCAAATTTCTTGCTGCCTGAGCTGAGCTGAGCTGTTAAAAATGTTGCATTAAGGTCTAGTGTTGCTTAGTAAAGATATGAGAGCATCCACAATTGTATTACTACGAGATAAGAAACATTTAAGCCCTTTATCATCTTGTTATTAGCTAGTGGAGACTTGCAAACGGATCACGGAAGTACTCATTCATCACTTGGTAACTAAGAAATTCATGTCATTACTTGATTAGGCAGCGGGAGCATGCTGGTACTTACTAGGGATCCAAAGAGCAGCAAAATGCCTGAGGGAGCAATGTAGATCGACGGATGGGTGCTTCCCAAGAGTGTTGGCAAGCAAAGAGCCGATCTACTATGGAACCACCCACCATGGTCCAAGACCGAGCCAGGCTCACCTGGTGTGAGAACCGCAAGCTCGGTCCATGTGCTTGGATGCCTCCAATAACTATGACTATGGCGCTTATAATGGGACCTCCAACTTGTCACCATGATAGTCGCTTGGAGAAGATCTTGTTCCCCATCTTTGGGGCTTAATGACTTTGAGGTACACATAAGTAGTCTCTCTTCAATTATTGTTGATCAAGCAAACAAAAGTTAACCCATTATTGAAAGTCATGTGATGGTTCACCCACTTTTTATGCCTGACATACTAATCTCGCATGATCAGTAAAATCGTCATGAAGTCTTCTTAATCTATTTTCTCATCATTGGAGGCAGTCGAAAATCAGTGATCCCCACTGAAATGAAA
>JAGVVM010008068.1:0-17025 GCA_019149425.1 Psidium friedrichsthalianum | reverse complement strand
AACAATTAACAAATTAGAACAATGATTCTGAACTTCAGTAAAGTCCTTACTGACGTGTCACATAAGTCTTCTCAAGAATTAGTCTTCAGAGGCAATATCTTCCTCCAACTGAGTAAAAGATTTCAATTATCTCAGAAGCAAATACATTACAACTACACCTTGAGTCTGAATGCTAGATTTGGAACAATATAAGCTTTTACTCATGTGTTCATTCCTACAATAAAATTTTATTGACATGAACAGGGTTTTTCTCAGAGAAAGGAGATGATTTGTGTCCTTTCAAAAAAAAATTGAAAAAGAAAAGAAAATTGTAAAATGGTTATCTTTGGAAATAAACTCAATTTAGAATAAAATCCAAAGAAAATCAATCAAAGATAGTATATTATATCAATCAATCAACAAAACCTATATTTAGAAGTTAGAAAACATACCTTAAATCCATGCATTTCCATGAATTTCAGAATTTATGTAGAGTACGAAGAATTGACCTTTGCTTCTAAAAGAGCGTTCTGCAATTATGAAACTGAAAGTAACAGAGAACCTGTTTCTAACACAACTCAAGATAAATGATTAATAATGGCCAATTTATTTTGAATATAATTGAAAGTCTCCTTATGAAGAAGTCTAGCGAATATATCTGCGAGCTGATTCTTCGTATCAACATACTGAATGTGAATACCTCCATTTTGAACATGATCACATATGAAATGATATTTAATCTCGATGTGTTTGGCCCTTGAATGTAGAATTGGATTCTTGGTCAAGTTTATGGTGCTTGTGTTATCATACTTGATTTCTACATTCAAATCTTCAACTCCATAGTCTCTTAGTTATTATTTTAGCCAGAGAATCTGAACATAGCAACTTTCAAGAGATAAATATTCTACTTCTGCTGTAGAAAGAGCAACTATACATGTCTTCTTAGACTACCATGAGATTAGCATATTTCCCATAATTTGGCATGTTCCAGAAGTACTCTTTCTGTTAATCTTGCATCGTGCAAGATCTGCATCTGAATATTCCTTCAGAATAAAATCAAAATATTTTGAATACCAGAGCCCATAAGCCAGATATGTCCAGATATATTTTAATAATTCTCTTTATAGCAAAGAGATGTGATTTTCTTGAGCTTGTTTGAAATCTCGTACATAGGCAAACACTATATAGAATATCTGGCCTTGATGCTATGAGATATAGAAGTGAACCAATCATCTTGCGATATAGCTTCTAATCAACTTCTTTTCCGTGTTCATCTTTATCAAGTTTTGATGAATGCAACATTAAAGTTTCTGTCATCTTGCAATTCTCTAGACTAAATTTCTTAACAATCTCAAGACCATATTTCTCCTAATGAATAAAGATTCCCTTTTTGATTTGTTGAATCTGAAGTCCAAGAAAGAGTCTCAATTCTCCCACCATTCTCATCTTGAACTCATCCTGCATTACTTTAGAAATGGCACATTCCTAAGAATCTTATTGGAACATTGTTTCAAAACTAATTACTGAATTTAAACAAATTCAAAACACAAACAGAATAAGTTCCGAAGCAAGATGTGCAAAATTTTAAATACTGAGAAGAGAGTTTAGAGTATGAGAGAATTGGATGCTTAATTTATGGTGGTTCAGCTTTAGCAAGCCTACGTCCACTCTCCCAAGATGACAGTCGATTGGCTAGATTCCACTATATAAATCGTTGAAAGGTTACAAGAGGTATCACACTTTATCACTCTTACAAAGCCTCTCAAAGATAAGATTTTGAGCTCTCGAGAACAAGAGTGTGAATTTGAATAACTCAGTACTTTGGAATTGTAAGTTCTTATCTTATTTCGCTGGACACCATGGATCTTCTTTTTATATTCCTTCACCCCCAAACTAACTGTTCGATGGGTCTTCAAAGTATCAATCTTCAGTCGCTGATTGGATGCTATCAATCTTGATTGAACGAGACTGTCTATGGAAAGATTTAGTAGCTGTTGGAGTAGAATCTAAACTCTTTAGATCTAGTCGCCCATACAACCAAATCCTTAGTTTTCGTAAGTAGAGTTAGTTCAAATCTTCAAGTTATCTTGTTCATAGAAAGTAAAACTCAATTGAGGATATTCTACTAATTTGATTGGAAAATAATTCTATCAATTAAATCTCACAGACTTCCATTAAATTACGCAGCCAAACTGAAAACCTACCAAATGTGGGTCTTCAGAATCTAGCCAAAAGATATTGTAAAATCTGAACATAATTCAGAAGTAGTCTTCATAAATAAAAGAGACTTTCTGAATTTGAACAGATTAGAATAGTGAATCTGAGCTTTAGTAAAGTCCTTGCTGATGTGTCACATAAGTCTTCTCGAGATTTAATCTTCAAAGGCAATATCTTCATCCATCTGAATAAAAGACTTCAACTATCTCAGAAGCAAATACGTGACAATTACACCTTGAGTCTGAATGCCGAATTTGGAACAATAAAAAAAAAAATTTCACTCTGATCTCAAATAGTCAATAAACTTTACTGGATGGATTTCCCTTAAGGAAGAGACACATCTTCTTGTGAAGCTCTATGTTTTCCTAATGCATCACGTTTCCTTGAAATGAAATAAGCTTATGTAAGTCACTCGATAGTTGATAACCTCACTATTGGAAAGAAGTCGTTAGGCTTGTGAAAACCTTTAGGTTCATCTCTTTTGTCTCGCCAGGGGAATATTTGAAGAAAGCTTATTGCCTTCAATAATCATGTGAGCATAGATTTGCACAGTTTATTCGTACGCGAAGACGAAGGATGCCCTAATCATGTTAGGCTATCGTAACTCAAGAAAGCTAGCCTCTGCTAGCTTTGGGGTGCGAGGGCTGGTACTTAAATTGAGATGCACGGTCTTTGCATTAAAATGCTTTGGATATACCATTTTTCAATCCTTCTCAGCATATTCATTTCTGTCGGTAATGAAAAATGCCTATAAATGAACCATGAGAAAATACACTTCAACACCATTAAATCTATTACGTGACTGTTGATTAGGGCATTCTTCACCCAACGGATATGGTGAAAATGTCCCTTCAACCTGTTATGCTAATTTGATCCTCTAATTTCTACAGGGGCACATGGAACATCATGGTCAACTTCAACCCATTTGCCAAGACAACCCTGATTTAGAACAGGCAAAATGTGGCAATCATAATTTTGCTAGCCACAATGACACGCGTGCTTCTGGATAAGTAGATCCCTCGAGCAAGAGCATTCATGTTTGCCCGGGCAAAAACCTAGCAACTATGCAGGTGTCCTTCCGAGCCAGGCTGGTCACCGAATTGAATCTGAACAACGTTACACACTTGGACGTCGACTTGCTATCGAGAAGCTTGAAGATCATTTTAGGATGGGAGGAGCTAGGAGTGTTTGTGGTCCAAACCAATAGGATCAGTTCAACAAGATGTGGTATGTTAATTTTCGGTTAAAGTTAGGTCCCTATGATCATTTCTCCTTTCTAAAGTTTTAGATGTTTCCCACATTCATTGAGGGGTGTACATATGATGAGTTGCAATTCCGAATTTGTTTGAACTCTAGTATTTTGGGCTACATTAGCAAACAATGAAAGAGTCAATCTTGATTAGTTCGCACATGATGAAATATCAAGATTTCTAATCCATTTCGAACTTCTATGGTGAATGAGTCGTATATTTTTTTGGCTAAAGATTGACAAAGCCTCAGTCTTTGAGATGAGTTTTCCCATCATTCCAATGTCGTTCTCATTCCCTTACTAATCTTTTTGTTAATTTATCACGTGTTGTGATGCCATTTTGCTTCTCATTCCTACATATGTTTTCACTATTTGTGGACCCTCCATTTTATTTGAATGTATCAATTGGTCAAATTACTTTTGTTCTGTTGACCATGTACCTCTTTTCATTGTTGGAGACCAAAGACTTGGGCTTCCAATGATTTTGGAGTGGTTCTATCAGTCCATTCTCCTGCATCATATAGATATGGCAACGCCTCGAGCTCATATTCTTTTGAGAGTGACATCTTCCACTTACATGTCACATTCCGATCAATTTAGGACCAAATCGCTCAATCGCCCGTGCGGCCTTAGGAACTTCTTTCTCAAATCAACTTTTCCCTCGCTCAACTCACAAGGATTTCTAAAAAGAGAAGCTCTGGATCTTCTATTACTCGTGAAATGAGATTATGATTTTTATATGATGGGGGGGGAGGAGAACCCATTATATACAAAGATTCGAGTGATAAGACCATAGATTTCTCTTTAATCTAACTATGGAGATTATATCTCCCCAACTCCTACCTATCCATATTAATTACTGTTGACACCTAAATTTTGACTTTTTAAAATTCATTCACTTAAGTACATAAAAAAAAAATGAGAATTTGTTCTCACCAAAAATTTTTTTTTCATGCATTGCATATTTTTTGTCGGTCATGCATTTTATTATGGCTAACGACAGAGGATTTGAGCTTAAATTGACAAACGATTGGATTGAGCGTGAGGGAGGTGTGCCGAAAGGCTTATGAAGTTTTGAACTTAAAAGAAATTTTCACAGGGACTGAATTGCAAATACACAAAACTTCAGGGACTGAATTGCAAATACAAAAAATTCAGGGCTGAATTGCAAATACATAAAATTTTAGGGATAGTGGAGAAATTAGAAAGGAAGATGGAGAAGGGGAGATATAGAAGGGAAGATGGAGAAATTAGAAAGGAAGATGGAGAAGGGGAGATATAGAAGGGAAGATGGAGAAATTAGAAGGAAAGATGGAGAATGGAAGATGGTAGAATTAGAAGGGAAGATGAAAAATTAGAATGGGAGATGGAAAGATTAGAATGGAAGATGGTGAATTAGAAGGGAAGATGGAGATAAAGAATGGAGGATGTGGAATTAGAAGGGAAGATGGAGATAAAGAAGGGAAGATGGTGGAATTAGAAGGGAAGATGAAGTTAGTGGAAAAATTAGAATGATAGATGAAGATAGAGAAAGGAAGATGGGGGAGTAGGCTATAAAAGGAGGAAGAATGAGAGCCTTGAAGAGGAGGACTTTTGGAGAGATTAGAGAGAAATTAGGAAGACTTTGGAGATTGAAGAAAAACTTGAGGAGAGATTTTGGGAGAGAAGAAAATTTAGAGAGAAAAAGCTGGAAAAAAGAGAGAATTCTTTTAGAAGAGAGAATTGAGAACGAGAGTTCGAAGCTCGGAGTTACCATCTTCATCGACCAATACAATCCGCGAGTCCATCCCCGTCGTTCGAGCCGCGATCCGCAATCTTGATCCACGAGGCCGGCCTTGCCAGCCCTTGCCTCTGGTCGATCGCGGACCTTGGCAACTAGCTGGAGGAAGAAGGAATTGAATAAAAAGATTAACAAAAGAAAAAAATAAAACAATTCAAAAAACATATTAACTTATAATATAAAAAAAATGTCCACTTCAGAGTTAGTTGCCCTACTAGTGATTTTTGGCCAAAATTGGCGGATGGCTTAATTATCATAAATGCAAAATTTTATGAATTATTTAAATTGGCATAAATGCAAAGATTTATAAAATTGACTCCACTTCAGAGTTGGTCATGACACCTGAACATACTCAGTTGCTAGGCTCAGTAATATTGAGGTTGAGTCTCGGGTCCTCAGTGCCCATGCTTGCCTCCATTGAAGCCAAAACTTTTAATTTTTTAATTTTTTCTTTATTTTTATTTTTCTTTCTTTCTTTTCCTTTTCTCCTTTCTTTCCTTTCCTTTTTCCGTCTTCTTCATTGGTTGCCAAGCCTCAACGACCAGCCACAATTGCAGGCTAACGAGCTCGAGGCTCGCTAAGCCTCAGCGACGACCAACGACTGGCCACAGATGTAGGCTAGTGAGCTCGAGGCTCAAGCTTGCTTATGGCCATCGTTGGCTAGTCACGATGGAGGAGAAAGGAAGAAGGAAAGAAAAAAAGAAAGAAAAAAAATATAGAGTAAAATAAATAAAAATTCAAAAACGTCAATTTTAAAAAAAATTACAAATTATCCACGTTAGCCTAGCCATAAGACGATCAACTTCCATATTATCAATTTTCGGCCATCCAACAATGCGGAAAATCAATTAGATTTTCCTTACCAAACTTGAAAAATATTTTCCTGTTTATATTTAGGTCTCATCTAGACAGCAAAAAATATTGTCCTAATACAGACGGTGCGCTCGGGAAGTAGGATTAGTTCTTATCCCGCGAAGAGATATGCAGTTGAAGCCCACAACATATGGCAAAACCAGAGACAGTTCTGTACGTCCTTCGCAACCATAACAAAATATAGTACTCTGTTTCTCATAATAAAAATTTCTCTCAATAAAAAAATATAATTCCAATACCCCAACTAGAAAGCAGCCTTCCACATATTAAACCAATGCAAAGACCTCCCACTTTCCATAACAGAAGCCTCCAGATTGTCCTCTTCCTTAGGTAAGGAATAGTGAGGCTAATCGATAATGCCCCAAAATCAAGATAAACTTACCTACTCAAAGACCACCGGGTTGAACCTGGCATTCTTGTACTGCTCCGGCAAGTCCTCCGTAAAAAAAGTCATCCTCGTCCTTGCGGCGATCGGGTGACAGCCCTAATTTTGAGACCCGACCCGATTTCTTGCCCTTCAGATCAGGTTGGTCCAAGAGCCTCGGCTTGTTCTTCTCTACCGGCATCAGAAGCTGTGACTTCCTCTTGAACGACACATTCGACTCAACCGAAACTTGGTGATCTTGGCCTCGCTCAAGCTGGGCTCTTCAAAGGCCACCTTGTTTCGGCCCATCAATGGCAACTCTTGCATTGTACAGTAGCTGTCCAGTCAACTTCGACAGTCGATCTTCAAAGCCCTTCTCCCTGCTTCGCTAGAAAGCGAACTCGTCGCTATTACTAAATTTTTACTCCCTACAGTTTCGCGTTACTTGCTGGAATCGTGTCTTTCCCACCGGATGGCAAAGCAAAATACTGATTGTTATTTTTCTTGTGGCGACGAGGAAAGAAAGAGACGGTGTCCTTGCATTGTTATTTTTCTTTCTTCTTCTTTTTTAATTGGAACACGCTCCACCAAAAATATGAAAAATAACCAATGCAAGAACACGCTCCACCAGTCTCTTCAGATACATCCGATTAATCGTTCCACAACTAGAAAAATAATCGAATGTCTCCGAAGAGACTGGTGGAGCTAGTTCTTGCATTGGTTATTTCTATTTTTGGTGGAGCGTGTTCCAATTAAAAAAAGAAGAAAGAAAAATAACCAATGCAAGACACCGTCTCTTTCTTTCCTCGTCGCCACAAGAAAATAACCAACTAGTATTCTGCTTTGCCATCCGGTGGGAACGACACGATTCCAGCAAGTAACGCGAACTATACGGAGTAAAAATTTAGTAACAGCGATGAGTTTGCTTTCTGGCGAAGCAGCGAGAAGGGCTTTGAAGATCGACTGTCGAAGCTGACCGGACAGCTACTGCATATGCAAGAGTTGCCATTGATGGGCCGGAACAAGGTGGCCTCTAACGAGCCCAGCTCGAGCGAAGCCAAGATCACCAAGGTGTCAGTTGAGTCGAATGTGTCATTCAAGAGGAAGTCACAACTTCTGATGTCGGCAAAGAAGAACAAGCCGAGGCTCTTGGACCCACCTGATCTGAAGGGCAAGAAATCGAGTCGGGTCTCAAAATTAGGGTTGTCGCCCGATCGCTGCAAGGACGAGGATGACTTTTTCGCGGAGGACTTGCCGGAGCAGTACAAGAATGCCAGGCTCAAACTGGTGGTCTTTGAGTGGGTAAGTTTATTCTCGATTTGGGGGCATTATCGATTAGCCTCACTATTCCTTACCTAAGGAAGAGGACAATCTGGAGGCTTTTGTTATGGAAGTGGGAGTCTTCGCATTGGTTTTAATATGTGGAAGGCTGCTTTCTAGTTGGGTACTGGAATTATAGTGTTTTCTATTGAGAGAAATTTTATTATGAGAAACAGAGTACTATACTTTGTTTATGGGTTGTGAAGGACGGTACAGAACTGTCTCTGGTTCGGTATGGAGAGATATAGATTTTATGAATGATGCTAGTCATATTAAGGTTAATAAAGTTTATTTATTATTAAACTCTCTCTCTCTCTCTCTCTCTCTCTCTCTCTCTCTCTCTCTCTCTCTCTCTCTCTCTCTCTCTCTCTCTCTCTCTCTCTCTCTCGATCGACACTCGCGAGTTCCTTCAAACTCACTTTCAGAGCTTCCCCCTTTCTCGCCTATAGCCCACTCTTTCTTGATAGACCTGCGAGTTCCTTTAGACTCTCTCCCCCTCTATGTCTCGACTTTAGACTTGCGAGTTCCTTCAGACTCACCTTCGTAATCACTCTGCCACTCTTAGACTTGGTATCCCTACAACTATATAAACTCTTGATATCTCTCTCGATATCTCACTTCTATCCTTTTTTTTTTTTTTTTTACTATAATAGCTACCCAAGAGAGAGACTCCACGCTGACCCATACTAAAGGGGACGTAACAGAAACCGAAGAGGAGGTATCCTAGACTGAAGAAGAGGAGGTATTGTTTTCATGATTGGAAGAGTGAAGCCGACCTCGAAGTGAGCGAGCATGCAGCTCATCACGATGTAAAAGATGTTATAAGAGAAACTCATGAGGAAGGATGCAGGAAAGAACAATTCCCCAACCAATATGATAGTGGACCGGCGGTTGATGCAATCAGAGGTGGGCCCTGCCAGTAATGATCGACAGACTCCAATGATGTGGAGGATCACCCTCATGAACGCAACATGCTAATCAGATGTCTCCATTTTTATGGTAGTGATCGTATTGTTTGGCACGCCAAAAAATAGACAAGGAGACATCTGATTAGCATGTTACGCTCATGAAGGTTCCTCCACATTGTTGGACTCTTTGGATCATTACTAACGAGGCTACCTCTGATTGTATCGATCGCAGGTCACTATCATATTGGTGGGTGTATTGTTCTTTGCCGCACCCTTCCTCATGAGTTTCTCTTCTAACATCTTCTATATCGTGATGAGCTGCATGCTCGCTCACATCGGGGCGATGAGCTATGCTCAGGCCTTGATACCTGAGCAGCTACTGTTGTGATGAGAGGATAGTAGTATGCACAGTTCTTCATCCAAGTCTCGACGTATATGAATCTTTCAATGAGGTAACATCAGCGACATTAACATGCTTTCTTTCAATACGTCAGCAAAGGACATAACTTTGGTTTTTTGAGCTAATTGCAGTTGTGATCCTATAGCCCTAGGTGGAAGAGAAATATATGTAGGACCTTTGGGATCACAATGTCGTACAATGATAACCTATTTGGAGGTGGGCATTTGCTTTAAATATAGCCTAATCCACTTTGGTTTTTTGAACTAATCACAGTTAATTCTTTTTTTTTTTTTGCATTTTCTAGAATTTTTCAATTTTTTTTCTATAGGATTTTTTAATTTTTTGTTACTGGAATATTATCCGGATCAGGTTAGAGGACCCGACCAATTCTTCAAAGAATTTTTGACCCGGGCCCTAAAGGCCAAGTTGTCCAAACCCCAGACTGGTCTTGAGGCCTAGTCCAGCTCATCATTGACCGATTGGATTTGTTCCGGCCCGTCTCCTTACTGACCCAATCCAACATCCATTTGACCCACTGATCCAACATTCATTTGACTCGGCCTGACTCCATTTTATTTTAATTTCTTTCATCTTCTTTTCAGACCTCCGCCGGACTGCCACCTCCGACCATCGACATTCGATAACAACAACCACTGGTCTACTTCCACCGCCAGCCGATCATCACCGAACCTCTGATTCGCAAAACCAACGCCATCGACCAAAATGAAATTTCATCAACATTTTTATCACCGAATGACATTGTTTTATCAATCAACAACTAATCTAAACAGTCAGATTACTATGAACATCAGTCAATCAATCATAAACTAAGCGAAGGTTATAGAGATCTGACTCGGTTTTAGCATCACCCGCAGGCAAACCGTTTCTCCAGCTCGCACATTAGTCCTTGATCATTGCCGGAATATACATATGAACGAAGAACAATGCAAAGTCAGGCACAGTTCTTCAATCGAAAACGACGGTCAAGCATCAAACTCATTTCGAAACAGCGATTGCACCAAAAAATAGAGTCAATCTTTCTCTAAGGAATCTCATTGTGCAGTCAACATGCAACTGAGGGCAGGAACTCTAAATCCAATTTTACGATGACTCTTGATTTAGCCCTACCTGCAGAGATTTAATTCCACCTTATTCATCTTATTCATCAACGATCATCGTTCTCGTTTGGCCGAACAAAGTACACGCATAGTTTAGGGAGAGCCTACCTGATCAAAAAGATGGGAGCAACAATTGATAATTGGCGGCGCGAATCGGCGATGATCTCCAGCGATCAAGGCGTGAGCTATCGAAACCTCTCCTTCTTCCTCCCTTTCTCTCTCAGTTTTCTCTCTCGTTCTCTCGCTGGAAAATTTTCTTTTCGAGAACCTCCAACTGAAAATCTCGAGCTTAAAACTCCAGCAATGTGTAACTGATTCCCCCTTCTTTCTCTCTACGAGTTTTCTTTGATCTTATCTCTATCCAAAACAGATTCTGTTAGCATTCTAGCTTGGGGTTTCTTTTAGATCTGTAACTGATCCCCTCTTCTTCTCTTCGAAGCGTTTTCTTTGATCTTATCTCTATCCAAAACAGATTTGTTAGCGTTCCAGTTGAATTTCTATTAGATCTGTAACTGATTCTGACTTTCTTTGATCTTATCTCTATCCAAACCAGATTCTGTTAGCGTTCCAACTTGGAGTTTCTATTAGATCCGTAACTGAGTCTTCTTTGATATTATCTCTATCCAAAACAGATTCTGTTAGGTTCCAGCTCTCGAGTTTCTGCTTCAACGAGCAAGGAAGGGAGCTCCTCTTCTCGGGCATTGTGATTCCACGACGTGAAGTTTGTTGATTCATCTTTAGACTTTCGCTGTCCACTAGATGCATTCTCGACTACCCGATGAGTGCGATATGAATAATTACGAGCCTGAATGCTCTAATGCATCTCGCTATTTAATAGCGAGATGTCGACGGAGAAACAAAATTCATTGTCGCTTCCATAAGTTGAACTCATGATGTGTGATTGTAGTTAGTTGGGAAGGGGTTTTCCACTATCTCTCGAGGGACTGATCCTTTGCATATCATGCTATGGATGGACATAAACGGAATTACAGGATGAGTAATGCATGTACTCTTAGATGTACGTTGTGATCTAATTTTGATTTTTACAAATAGTATAAGGAAATACGGGAGACACGCCATAAATCGCTAGCAATGCTAGGTTGCTAGCTGTGCTAAGCATATGCAGCATAATAAATGAGAGAGAGAGAGAGAGAGAGAGAGAGGGGCTTCGGGCACCTGGACCAACAAAAAAAAATTTCACACTACTCTTCCCTCAAGGCCTCAGTATCTGCTTCTTCAACTAACAATGTTATACGTGTTAGTTCAGAAATTTCACCATTCCTCTTAGAAATGTTCTCTTTGAACATGAAGTTTGCGCGGTTGACAATTGAAAAGGTATGCCAAACAATTGCCTTGTGATGAACTAAGCTAGTAAACTGCGTAAATGACACTAATGTAATCACATCACACTTACTTCTATAGATAGTCAAGCAAAAGCCTCTTCTGTCAGGACATCTGAAGCCCATAAATTCAAAAATCCAACATCGCCTTCATGCGAGCCTGGTAAACTATTTGTCTTTCGAGAGGAATATAAGGTCATTGAAGAGCTCGTAAGTTCTGGAGGGGCTGAGAAGTGAGAGGAGAGCCAATCTTGTTAAGTATGTGGATAACTAGCATTCCCTGGACAATTAAATTAGAAAAGAAAGAGTAATGGTAACTAATGCCACTCAAATTTTTCCCCTGGACCAATTAAATCAGAAAAAGAAAGTATAATGGTAACCAATAAGGGTAATCGGTTCTCGGTTCGGTCCAATTCCCAGGCCATTCCATTGGACCGGTAACATGATCCAGAAAAAAAAAACAAAACACAAGCCAAATGTTAAATCACTTCCAGAGATCAAGTTCCTATAAAGGCAGTTAGTTTGCATTCTAGGGGACGAGTAATTTGTTTGTTAACTCTGGGAGGAAGTTGATGCAGCAATTGTAGTCGGGCAAATTTACGAAATACACGAGAAAAATGTTCAAATTTTGAGGGAGATTATATAAGAATGTCCGTATATGAGTTGTATGCGCGAAACCCATAAGTATTCTTATTCATGCACAAGAGTTTTTGGTAATTTCATTTAACCTAACCTAAATTATCACTGTAATCAACATAAAATCTTTAAAAAAAAAATCGACCGATTCGGTCCTGGTACTATATCTCTGGAACTCGGAACCAGATTGCCCGATCACGGTTCCAATTTTAGGAACAGAAACTGGACCGAATCCCTCTAGAACCAAGAACCGGACCATTGATCCTGGTCCAGTCAGTCCGATTTGCTCACCCCTAGTAACTAATGCGCATCAAATTTAGCCATCTCATAAAAGAATAACGTCCGCATGGTTTTTACAGTAGTAACACTTTTTTTGTCCTCCAAAAATGTCCCTCATCATTTCATTTCCTATCATAATATCGGTGCAAACTTCAAGTCATGCATGGATCAATGCAATGTGTGAAATATACGTTGATATAGTTCAAAAATGGTTTCTTCTACCCTGAGAACATAATCAGTAACAATGTTTGCTTGTGTTGCGTCAAAACCGATGTCTGTACCAAAACAAATTCTCAGCATGAGAACCTTTTTGCAAGAATACAAGGAAAAAACTGAACGAGAATGTCCCCAAGTATCGATGTAAGGATCTGGCTTAATTTTCAATAACTTCTCCCTTCTTAGAAGTTCTGTAAGCATGTCTGCAGGTCGTGGATATGGTAGAATAAATGAAGATGCTGATTCTCTGTGTCTAACAGCTCTATTATTTTGAAATTTTAACTTACTGTAGCTAGAACCGACTCCTTGACATTTTGCAGAGAAGGCCAATGTTTCTCTAACAGTCATCTAGGGAATGTGGATGTCGTACTGGCTAATGTAAGTGGCCATCCTTTTCGGCACGAGCTCCTGCATTTTGTGGCAGTTGTATGTAACTTCTCCTGAAAACTACAATTCACAAGGAAGTTATGAGATGATTGAAGACTAGTGCAAATCCTGTATGCCATTAGAACTAGGGCTTTTTACGAAAATGGATTAAAAAAATTTATCTTTTTACCGATTAAGTTTTGCGGTGAAAAAAATACGAAAATGGGGCTTGTTCGCAATGGGGGAGCCGAACAAGCCCTTGTCGATGCGCCTAGAGGCCGAACAAGAAAGAGGCCTTGTTCGCACTACTAGTGTCGAACAGGAAAAGTGTGTGGGGGGAGGGGGGAAAAATGGAAAATTAAAAATTCGTAGAAAATTATAAAAAAGAAAAAAACACCAAAAAAATTTTAAAAAATTTCCATAAATCCCAAAATTAGGAATTGACCATTTTAACGGGTGGTCCTATTTTGTTATGGTTTTCCCTTTTAGACATTTCAAATGACGATTTTGCCCCTTACGGCAAATTGTCTTGAAATTTTCAAAAGGTTCCAAAAAAAAATTTCAAAAATTAGGAAATGGCCATTTTAATTGGCGAAAATTATGTATTATTATAATTTGATGTACTAGAACTTTTTACATCATAAATATGATATTGTTATGTGTTGACATCTTGAATCTATAGGCATTGAAAAATCATTTAGAAGCTTAACGAAGCCTGAGGATCCAATTTGGAAGAAAAGTATTTTTGAAATTTGTCGTAAATTTTAATATTATTTCCATGCTAAGAAAATATCCGAAAATAAGGAAATAGATTTTGTAGACTACAAATAGAAGAAATTGCCAAAATTTTATTTTAAAAAAAACTTTCATGTTGGACCATTTAAAATACTGATATTTTTTTCGTGAACACTTTTTTTTCCATAAGGGGAAAAATCATCATTTTGAAAAGATAGATGAGAAAAATCCTTAAAAGTAGGATTGGCCAATTAAAATGGCCCATTCCTAATTTTGAAAAATTTTTGGAAACTTTTGAAATTTTTCGAGACAATTTGCATGTAAGGGGCAAAATCGTCATTTCGAAATGTCTAAAAGGAAAAACATCAAAAATAGGACCGACCCATTAAAATGGTCAATTCCTAACTTTTGGGATTTATGGAATTTTTTAGAATTTTTTGGTGTTTTTTCTTTTTATAATTTTCTACGAATTTCCAATTTCCATTTTCCCCCCGCCCCTCCCCCACTTTTTTCCTTGTTCGGCACTTATAGTGCCGAACAAGGCTTCTTTCTTGTTCTTTCTTGTTCGGCGCTAAGACCACCGAACAAGGGCGTGTTCGGCTCCCCCATTGCCGAACAAGCCCCATTTTCGTATTTTTTTCTCACCGCCAAAACCCAAATCGGTAAAATGATAAATTTTTTAACCCATTTTCGTAAAAAGCCTTAGAACTAGGGGTGTCAAAAAAGCCCGAGCCGGCCCAAAAAATAAGCGTATTTTCGGGCTGGGTCTCGCTCATGATTTCGTCTTTTCCCCGTTCGCACGCTCTCCGCTCTCCCCGTGGCTCCAATCCGCGCAGTGTCGTTCTCCCTCTCTCCCTTGTCGGCGTCGATCCCAATCTCCCCACAGCTCCGATCCCCCCCAGCATCGAGCACAATCAATTGAGCGGGCGGAACGTATCCGTTCGATTTAGTTGATTCACACCTCTGCGTCAATCAACCAAAGCTGTGCTTGGTCATCTCTCCCTGGTAAGTCGATTTCTTCGCTTCTAATTCCTTCATATCCTCGATTAGTGAAGCCTCGAACTTCAAGCTCTCCATCATTGTCTGCATTTGGTTGGCCATTTCCTTCACCAATAAACAAAAGCTTCTTCTTTTCTGTAAAGGGTGTTCACCAAAAGGGTGTTCAGACACAGATTTCATATACATTGTGTCGTGTGTGTGTGTGTTTTTTTTTTTTTAAGGTTTTGCTTCATTGTTGTGGTTGGATTTCATGTAAATCTGAGCGTGAACAAACCACTCTGTTCTTTCTTCTGGTAGGAATGACCAACCAAATTCACGTTGGATTTTTCTTGAGTCGACCACCGGAGGAAACACTGTCATTATCAAGCACTTGCAAGCGAAAAATCGAGTCCTTAACCTGCCAAGAGAAAACTAAGCAATATCTTCAATCCCCTTCGTCCCTACCATGCCATTTCTGTTCTTGTTGTGTGTTGTGGTTGGAATCATTCGATCATCCACTACCACACAAGCAAGCCACCCATCAACATCTGTTCCATAGCTTTTATATTCCTGTACAATTCTTACTGGACTGCATTTTATGGAGAGAACCCAGTTTGTAGCCTTACTGTTCATTGATCTAGTTTTGGACTGATTTAGTTCTCTTTTCAATTTGGGCCTTTTTTGGACGGCCCGGATCTCCCTCTTTGACATCTCGTGGAGCCCAGGGCCCAGACCATTATTAATGGCCCGGCTCGATAGACCCTTCTTTGGATAAGCCCGGCCCGTTTCGTTTCTTTTAACCCGGCCCGAAAAGGACCCTTCTTCCTCGCTCGTTGAAGCAGAAACCTCGAGAAAGCTGAAACTCCAGCTGAGTAAGAACACTAACAGAATCTGTTTTGAATAGAGATAAGATCAAAGAAAGAAGAATCATTACAGATCTAATACAACAGAATCTGTTTTGGATAGAGATAAGATCAAAGAAAACGCGCAGAGAGAAAGAAGGGGGAATCAATTACACACGCTGGATTTTAAGCTCGAGAGGTTCAGTTGGAGGTTCTTTAAAAGAATTTCCAGCGAGAGAACGAGAGAGAAAAGTAAGAGAGAAAGGGAGGAGGAAAGAGAGGTTTCGATAGTCACGCCTTGATCGCCGGAGATCGTTGCCAATGGTCGCCGCCGATTATCAATTGTTGCTCCATCTTTTCGATCAGTAGGCTCTCCTTACTATGCGTTACTTGACTTTGTCTGCCAAACCGAGAAAGTTGATCGTTTATGAATGAGGTCGAACTAAATCTCTGCACGCAGTGCTGAATCAGAGTCATCGTAAAATCGGATTTAGAGTTCCTGCCCTCAGTTGCATATTGACTATTCGACAGATCCTGAGAGAAAATTGATTCTATTTTTCTATGCAATCGCTGTTTCGCAATGAGTTTGATGCTTGAACCGTCGTTTTCGATTGAAGAACTGTGTCTGACTATTGCATTGTTCTTCGTTCATGTGTATATTTCTGCGATGATCATTGACCAATATACGAGCTGAGATACCGTTTGCCTTGCCGGTGATTTTTAAAACTGAGTCAGATCTCTATAACCTTCGGCTTATTTTTGATTGATTGACTGATGTTCATAGTAATCTGATTGTTTAGATTAGTTGTTTATTGATAAAGAATGTCAGTAATGGTTGCTAGGATTTCGTTTTGGTCGCCGATGTTGGTTTTCGTTGAATTAGAGTTTGGTGATGATCGGCCGGCGATGGAAATAGACCGGTGGTTGTTGTAATCGTCGACGAAGAAGGTCGACGTCCGGAGATGGCCGGCACATCCGGCGAATTTGTGGAAGTGGCTTTGTTCCTTGAACTTGTCAAGGAAGAAGACGATCTACAGAAAGAAAAATAAAGAAATAAATAAAATGAAGAAAAGAAATTAAAATAAAATGGAGTTGGGCCGAGTCAAATGGATGTCGGGTTGGGTCAGTTAGGAGTCGGGCTGGAACAATCCATCGGGTCAATGAGGAGCCGGACCGCCTTAAGACGCATGTCCCGGTTTTTTGTACAACCTGGGCCTTGGGGGCCCCGGGTCAAAATCTTTTGAAGAATGGGTCGTGTCTTCTGACCCGATCCGGATAATATTCCAGGAATAATACAAATCTAAAAAAATTCCAAAAATTCTAGAAATTCCAAAAAAAAATATAATTAACTGTGATTAGTTCAAAAAACCAAAGTGGTCCGGGTCTTTTTAATGCAAATGCCTACCTCGAAATAGGTTATCACTT
>JAGVVM010008067.1:0-14679 GCA_019149425.1 Psidium friedrichsthalianum | reverse complement strand
GGTTTCTGTATTCCAAATCACCACTATCAGTGGACAGTCTTGCCATTTGGGCTAAAAACAGCTCCGTCAAAATTCCAAAAGGCAATGTGCCGGATTTTCCAGCCCATTTTTCAAAAGCCCAGATATACGTTGACGACATCCTCCTCTACAGCATGGATGAACAATCACATCTAGCCTGCTAGAACAATTTCCCAGATAACCCAAGAGTTTGGAATCATGTTATCTGAGTCCAAAATGAACCTGATGCAGAAGGAAATTGAATTCCTAGGGATGCAACTGGACGAAGGAACTTACTGTCCAAAGCCTCATATCGCCGAAGAACTTCTACGATTCCCTGATTCTAATCTCACCAGAAAAGAAGTTGAAGTTTTCTAGGGATCGTGAACTACCTACGAGACTTTTGTTCCAAAATTGCGATATGGCTCAAGCCACTCCAGCAGATGCTGAAGAAGCATCCACCCCCCTGGAGTAACCAACAGACCAGGTCTGTAAAGATACTAAAGGAGAGAATGCAGGACTTGCCTCCTCTGACCATCCCTTCAGAGGGAAAGAGAATCCTCCAGACCGATGCTAGCGACACCATTGGGCAGCTATTCTAATTGAAGAAAAGAACGGCGTCAGAAGTATCTGCGGCTACAAGAGTGGAAGTTTCTCGCAGGCTGAACTCCACTATCATTCAACATTCAAGGAAATCCTCGCCGTCAAAAACGGTATTAAGAATTCGAATTTCACTTAATCGGATTTCATTTCCTTGTCGAGCTGGATATGTCTTCATTTCCACAGATGCTAAAGTTTAAGCAGAAGCAGATACCCCATCCTCAACTACTCAGATGGGCCGAATGGTTTTCTAAGTATTCCTTTGATACCAAGTATCTTAAAGGAACTCAGAATGTACTTGCAGACTTTCTATCCAGGCCCAAGAAGATGGCACCTATCCGAATGTATGTCAAAAGGCAATACCAGGGATTGTACGCGTATCAAACGCAAGACATACAGCGCGCAATTGGGTAACATTTCAGTACCCACCTGAGGTAAGAAGAATCATTGAGGAAGGAAGATTCCAGGACTTACATGGTATCCTTCAAGAATACCATCGAGAAGTCACTGAAGGATATCACGGGTTGATGTTCACAGATTTTGACACCCGTTACCCTTTCATCAAAACCGTTTCGTTGGAACCCTCACCAGATCTTCCAGAAGATCAAAAATGGTTATTTTGGTGTCTCATGCATTTTCACACAATCGCCATAGAATTTCCTACAGAAGACCTTTTTCAGGTTATCCGCCGGGCCATGCGAAATGATTACGGAGACCCAAGTAAAAAGATGTTCGTTCAAATGTTGCTGTGGTTCCAGACTCTTAGTTCTTGGAACAGGATGATCACTACTCATAATCTTTGGGCAGACCTGAGCCTGAAAGAAACA
The DNA here is from genome assembly GCA_019149425.1 of Psidium friedrichsthalianum. NCBI lineage: Eukaryota > Viridiplantae > Streptophyta > Magnoliopsida > Myrtales > Myrtaceae > Psidium > Psidium friedrichsthalianum. The sequence continues at coordinate 13,255 of JAGVVM010008067.1, read as the reverse complement.
CCATTATCTATTTCATCGACCGTGGACATTTGTCAACACATCCCGGTTTGGCGAAGTTTCCTATGAACCCCCTCTCATGGGGATGGCAACTTTCAAACCGCAGCAGAACCTGCAGACGATGATTATTGTCGAACCCTGAACTCCAGACTTGCTGACAATCCTCTCAGATACAGGGAATTGCAACGAGACCTCTGCCAAAGAAATGGTGTAATTCCAGACAACATTTGGCCAATGAATCCAAACGTTCCTGTTCCATGGGAACAAAATCCTGTCCCAATCCAGTCCAGAGTACGCGCCAGACTCCCAAGATCCATATGCATTGGATTCTCCTCTCAGACACTTTGTCAATACTGCCGACACTACAGGACCTGCACCAAACCAATGGCGTCCTCATCCCGAGAACCACTTTCGGCCACTCAACAGTACTGGTGGGACCAGTACCAAAGTGCCAAGGACGGACCTAGCAGCAGTAAAAGGAAGACCCCCATGTCAAGCCAGTCAGTCCATCCTCTGACAGTACCGACAATGATAATACCGAGGAAGGATTCCGCATCTCCAGCCCATGATCTCTTTATCGAAATCCTTATCATGTATAGGCATGTCGCCAATATTGATCACTGTGATCTTTGTTCTGTTTGTTTTTATCTCCTCCTCTTCGTCTATAAAGAGGAAGTTTGTAAGCCTTAAGAGGCAGGTCGAGTTTCCCCTAGAGAGTTTTCTGAATATATTTCAGCTTTCTCTCCATCATGAGTTTCTAAATCTCCTCTCCCTTGCGATGGCCTCTTAAGGTTCCTTTAGGTCTTTGTGAAACCATGAGAGCATCCTGGTAGTATCCTCTGCACTCGCCAGAAATGGATCTTGTGCATGAGAAAGGGGCTTCGGTCTCATATTTCTTAGCCTGTAATTAGGAATGCTTGAGTGCTAAAAGGCAGTCCCTTGTTTCGCCAGGAGGGCATTGTTGGGATAGCATACTTGCACTAAGTATTCTTAATTCTTGTTTGATTTATGAGATTGCGAACGTCCTGACCAGTTCCCGTCTCGTGGAAGAGGCGTTATTGTTGTATCAGCATCCCTTCGTAGTATCTGATGAGGGGCCAAAAACGTCATATCCCTCGTCGACCCATACGATGCAACTATGCCGCTCATACAAAACTCCGTCCACAGCAGGGTACGAAAATACCTGTGTCTCGATCTCCTTAGGGATCCCGTGACGGACTGGGGGAATACGAATATTCATACCTGTGGTCGAGGGTCTGAAATGGCGATCACCAAAAATATATAAGTCTAAACTCAGCAAGCACCTGCCTAGACTCAATTTAGAATGCAGCATATACCTCAGACCAGAATTTAAATCATCACATGCATGTTACAACTCAGATCAAACAGATGCAAATGCAGATGCTCATTAGTTCTCTTGGGGTCCCCGGTGGCTCACTAGCTCTTCCGGACCGAACCCCCACCGGTGGCTCAATAGCACTTCCGGTCCCGGCCACGTCATGGACGTCTCAGGCCTGTGCCTCAACCCGTGTCTAATCACACCGAAGTTGGCACCCTTGTCTCTCCAGCTACCCCGTGCCGAGCACGTTCAGGCACAAGTGCAAGACCGTAGCTCAATTAGCACTGCGATCGGCACCTCCTTATCACCCGCATTCCCGGTGGCCCCCTAGACACTGCCGGGCCGTCCCGCACGGTTCTACGCACTCCGCCAAACGCACATGTCTCATGCCAGTATGCAGATTAATAATGAGCATCACAGAATTCTCAATTGGCCCACCCCGTAACACTCATTCAAGTCAACTTTTGCCATATGCATTTCCCAAGATTATTCACCAGAGCACACCATTCAACTCAAAATAAATCAAATATAATAATCAGGCATTTTGCGTTACAAAAACTCGCATTCCAGGACTCGGTTTCCATTCTAAGTCACCTAGGTTCAAAGGCAAGCAATCTAGCACATGGAGCAATTTCTAGAGTCCACAAAAATTATCAATATTACTCTTATGGCTAGTAGCAATTTATCGATACTCTACGTTCAAGGAATTTAATATTTTTCGACATAAAATTTTCCCTACTAGTCCCTAGCATACCCGACATTCTAAGTCAAGTCTAGAAATGTGCTCACCTAAAAATCCAACTTTGAGCTCGGGCCAAGGACGACGATGATCGAGCTTCGAGCAAGGTAACTTCAGTCGAGAGGGTGAGGAATTAGCTACAAACAAACACGGGCAAATCAGGGTCAACTTTGAATTAAAACTGGGAATTTTCCAGGAGGCTTTTTGCTGATCCGCTTCTAGAATATCAAATTTTGAAGTCTTACGAGTACACAGGCGAAAACGGAGCTCGATTCAGACACCGGACGACCCCGAACGAGCCGATTTCCTTCAGGTGCGCGTGCTGGAACGCGAGAACCCGAGAGGAAGTTCAAGAGAATCCAGTAGCAGTGCAGCGAACGCAGCAACCACAAGTAGCCGAAGAATGAAGAAAGCAGCCACACGCAGCAGCTCGGACAGGGAAGAAAAAGACGAAGGAAAGGCAGTAAAAATTCACGGCAACAGTAGCAAATTCCAGCAGAAGTCGTAGTAGAGTTAGAACAGCTGGGGAGTCCACAATCGGCCAAGATGAGGGAGCAACGAGCAGCAAGTGAAGGGAAGGAGCAGAAATAGCGGCTGCAGCAACTCCAGACGAAGAAAAGATAGCAAAGAGCAAAGCAGCAAAATCACAAGTGGCCGAGAGGTGCAGAGAAAGGTTCCAGCGGTAGCCCAAAAAAAACCAGTAAAAAGGAACTGTCCAAAAAGAAGAACGAAGAAGCAAGAAGAAGGAGCCAGCTGCAGAAGACTTTCCCCACGAGAACAGTAGAGTTGGGTGGCCTTTAATCATCACATTTTGTCACCTTTGCATGGGAATGAGGAAGTGGCAGAGATGCATGGGAAGCAGGCAGCCGAAATTTTGTCCAAGAAATATGTCCCAGCTCAGCAGAAAATGTAAGTGGGATTTTAAGTGTGCACATGGGTTCTTGGCTAGCAGAAAGAAGGAAAGAAAGGGGCCAAGGGCACGTGGACTTCAGCTGAAATTTGAGTGGAAAGTGGGTCAAACATTCAATATTTTTCTTGTCTTCTTGCGCATGGATTTTGTGGACGTCACAGTTACCATGAAAAAATCTTCAATTGGGCAATGGACTTTCTTCTTCCCATCTCCGTTACTTCCTTTTTTTCACGAACTCTCTCTCACTTTTGTGGTCGTACACCTCTCTTGAGAATTTCTGGAATGTTGTTACTATACATGTCGGTCTCCTCCAAAGCTTCTCTCAATCTGGCCATATATCAATTCTTTTGACCTCCCTTGAACATCGGATGCTCCCTCACCGAAAGCAAATTTGTCCCGTTATCATGCCTAACTTACTTTAATCATTACCAACCCACCAAATGCCATCTTGCATTGTTGCTCACGACACTTTGGTAGGAAAATGGGTTCAAATCTGTAGCCATCATAGAGTGTCCCTACTTGCCTCCTACTTAAAATGGAATGATGATTGTCTTCCACTACCATCGAAAGGACTTTCACCAAAGAAATATTGAAAAATGTCAAATGGATCGTGGCCTCTGCCAATGATACAAGATGCAATGCATGAGGAAATATTTTTGGTGAGAATTAATTCTCAATTTTGTTCAATATATCAAAATTTTAGGTGTCAACAATGATGTATCTCTAACAGCAGCCTCGAATCGGCTGCCACCTCGGAGATTACAGGAGCTTAAAATCATAAACAAGAACAAGATATGAACAAGAGAAATTCTTTTGACATAATCACGATAATCCATTATTTTCGAGTTTTAAGCTTCGTTTGTTTTATGAAAAATGTAACTTTTTGGAAAATATTTTTTGAGAATTAATTTTTCAGAAAAATGAGGATATTTTTCAGTGTTTGGTTGATACCTGAAAAAAAAAAACTGGAAAATATTTTCTGCCGTTTGGTATGAAAATTAATTTCCACCGCACAAACCTTTTAATATTTTTTTTTAAAAAAATTTCTTTTAATTATTTTTTTTTATCTTTTATCTTTTTTATTTTTTTATTTTCCCTTTTTTCTTCTTCTTCCTCCTTTCTTCTTTGGCCGGCGACTGGCCACGGTGATGGCTGGCGACTGGCCGCTAAGCTGGCCACCAGCTGAGGTTCCCAGTTTTCCAATTATTCATGAGAAAGCGTCAGGTTCTTCCTTCTATGATTTGCAGATTAGGTAGTACTTTTGCAAGGTGTTTGTGCTTGTTCTGTTCAACTTCAATGCTAAATTCATGCTTGATGTTATTGATATCTTCTTCATTTTCATCACCCTCCTCTCTTGGCCTCGCTTGAGGCCGGTGAGGCGAGTCTCGAGCGAGCCATCAGCGAGACCGCAACACTCGAGCTTACCAGCGGAAATCAAACTAGATCTGGCCGTGAGGCTTGAGCTTCCCATCGGAAAACCAAACTAGATTTTGCCGGCAGGGTGAGGCCTAGCCTTGCTTTGCCAACTTGGAGCTTGGCCTCACTCGATCTGGCTAGGCTCCTTATCCACCGTTGTAACCATGCTTGAGATAAATCAATTCCCTGCCGCCACAATCCGCCTCTCGTTTGTCCACTCACCCTCCGTAGGCAAAAAACCAACAAGCTCTTGCCCAATCTTCCATGACCAATCTGAAAGCCATCCGCTACTAATGCTAGCTCTAAATTGAAGACCAACGAGGACTCCATTGTGACGGTGACATCGAGACCACCATCCGCCACCTCCCATGACGTGGATCCCCTGCCCGCGCCACTCATTGACCGCCATCCTTTACCTACATTCAACATCTTCCTCACTTGTTCCTTGCCCTCACCTGGACCATTCTCTACCAACAGACGAAGGACGAGACAAGAGAGCTGCAGAGGAGGAGCAGCTTGGAGACGAGGGGTGAGATGGAGAAGCTAGGTTGCATGAGAAAAATGGGAAAGGAGCGGCTCTGTGAAGACGAGGAAGTGCCCATCGAGAAAGAGTGGAAAATGATTTCCCTTTTTGAGAAATGAAAATCATTTGAAATTTTTCGTTGACCGCAAAATATTTTCTTTGACCATATATTTTCTGCCCTCCAAATACCGGAAATTAAGAAAAATGTTTTTCGTGAAACAAACAAAGCCTTATTTTATAATTTACTTTTTACTCAAATTGTTCTATTTGTTCATGCACATTCTACATTAGTCGTAACACTTTGGCAAGTCGAACCAGTCTTATGTAAAGGCAATGACACGGTACAAGAAGACACATTTCGAACATTGCTACCGGAAAACAACCAACTAGGTGGTCCCTTTGTTTACACGGCACATATTTACAATCAAGCGTCCTCTGTATCTCCCACAAAGAAAGAAACAACCTCTATATCCTCGCGCAAGGAACGGCAACACAAACATAAGCAGAAAACAGCCCTATTTGAAAACACGAGAAAAGAAAGCAGATGCAAAAGCACATAAAGCTGACTCATTCGCGAGAAACCACTACCACTTGTTTCCCGACATTGCGGCCGGAGAACAGCCCGATTAGAGCTGCCGGAGCGTTCTCGAGCCCTTCAGCAATGTCTTCCACGTACACAATCTTTCCCTCTTTTATCTGAGGCAATACCATCTCCAGGAACTTTGGGTAGAGATGATAGTAGTCAAACACTGTGAAACCTTGCATTCGAATCCGCTTAACGACAACATTCGTCAAGTTGTGCACGCCTTCGGGCTGCTCAAGATTGTACTGTGAGATCATTCCACATGCTGCGATTCGGCCGTGAATTTTCATATTGAGCAGCACCGCATCCAACATCTTTCCACCGACATTTTCGAAATAGATATCGATACCCTCGGGTAAGCACCTAAACATTTACAACAGAAAAAGTCAACTGGAGTCGGCTTCAGGAACGGGTCCAATTTTTATATCCTGTGCAGCGTTCACTTATTTGCTTAATCATCATGCAATACTCATAGCTCACCTTTTCAGTGCTGCATCCAGATCCGGTTCCTCCTTGTAGTTGAAAGCATCGTTGAATCCAAACTTGTTCTTCAGCAAATCAACCTTTTTTGCAAAAATAACTTTAAAAAAAATGAAATTCGAAAGACTATAATAAGACTGTAGTTAGTGAAACGATGATGATGGTACATTCAACAGTGCCATCACTCTCTTGAGCATTCTCAAGTTTGAGAAATACAGCACTCATCATACCTCAATTGCTTCTTTTAGATCTAATTCTACATGAGTAGACGACTGTTTAAGCCTTTAAGGTTTATGAGAACATGAACATGGACTTCATTAAACATTTACTATTTGTGGAAATGCTAGACAACCGTGATATGATTACCTTATTTTGGCTACCGGCGCTGCCAACAACATAACAACCAAACAACTTTGCAAACTGGCCAACAAGCTGACCTACGGCTCCTGCTGCCGCTGATATGAAAACAGTCTCTCCTTTCTTAGGAGAGCATACCTCAAAAAACCCGGCATAAGCCGTCATGCCTGGCATACCTGCAAATTTCAAATTTGTAGAAATTAGACAAGTCACAGGATTTGCTGAGCATGAGAGTAGGAGTGCTATGCTATGGCAAAATCTCAAATGGTCTGATTATTGCCCAAAGGTGAAGCCCATGAGAAATGTATTGGCTACAAGGAAAGCTACTATTTCTCTCGAAATAACTGATTTACACACGTCTTTCAACGCGAGAAGACACCTTTGCAGAGCACTATCAGACAATTCAACGAGGCCATATGGCTCATCAACAATGAAGAGCCCTACAAGTAATATCTTACCTATCTGATTCCCCTTATTCATTAAACCAAAAGAGAGATACATTTGATGATTAAAGAGCATACCCAGAAGGCCAGTATAGTAAGACAGAGGAACATCGGTGTGTTCAATCTTAAAGCAAGTCTCCGGCGCAGTAATTAGACTATACTCCTCCCATCCAGTGAATCCCCAAAGCAAGTCGCCTTTCTTGAAGTTGGATGCCCAGATTCCAAAACTCTAGCTACTCCATATCCAGTAATAGGCTGCATCAAGGTGTTAAATACTCAAGAACATAAGTGCAAATAATTTAGCAAACAGAAATAGACATTATACTTCCCAGAAGAAATGATTGGACATAAAGACAATTGCACAATCAAATATGCTACAATAATCAGAGACCCTTCCACTTTAACATCTTTTTGTGAATTTAAAAGTTCACCACTCGTATTGTATTGAAGTAAGGTAAGTCAAAATGCAGCTTTCTTAACACTCGAAATAACTTCCAACAAACCTAGAAGAAGAGCGGCAATGAGGGTTCTAGTGGAATAGAACAAAGGATGTCGAGCCAAGAGCACTCCCTAATTTAAGATCTCAGCAGGGATAATTGAAATCCATCAGAATCCTAAGCAATATGCCAAAGGATCCAACCAAAACTCTGCTTATTCCAGAGTCATGTTTACTTGATATTCCAATGAATACATCTCACCGTCCAATTTCATGTGCAAGCTATCGTCACCATTCATACGCTAACACATGAGCGGTAATGGTAAGCAACTCGCATCGCTTAACCCCGAGATTAAGTGAACTGTGCAAACGTAAGACATGTAAAATTCTATGCCACATAGCATAAGCGAGGTTCTTTCGACACACTAAGCTCTTCAATACATTTGCCGAATCCTATAGCGACATGGCAACCATCTCTACACTTCCAAAATCACCACTCAGGAAAACTAATATAATATCCACCATCCATCAGCTGAGACACCACGACTTTCTCCTAAATCAATACAATCAATCCCCAGAGCAAACGGGGTCAAACTACAAAGGATAAAAATATCATACTCGAGAAAACCCACATCATCCGACATTCGGAGCTTATTTTATTCGATATCTTCCAATTTCAACTACGAGAAAGATCAATTGACGCCGAGAGGATGACCCTTTTTTCTCTTTGTATATTCTTCTTTGAACAACAAAACAGAATTTGACAACGAAAAGATTATTTGGGCTTGCTCACCAAACCAGGTTTGAAGGAATCGACATAGCTCGGGGAATCGAGCTTCCTCATGCGGTTCCTCATGTAAGGATCGCAGGACAAGTAGAGATTTTTCACCAGAAAGCCGTTCGAGCCCTCCGGAAGACGCAACTTCATGGTCGATTCCCGCACCTCCATGTCCGTCTCCTTAGGGAAACCACTCACGTAGCCCTTGAATACCACTTGCCTGTTCCTCACCACCTCCACATTCTCACTCGCCATCGCTCTTCGCTACTCTTTCGACGAAAATCGAAACACCCAGAAGAGAGAAGATGAGCAGCTGTGGAGCGGGAACGAGGTACCGTCTTCTAGCGACTCAGCTGCGCGTGGAACGCGTGAAGAACACTTGCGCAGCCGAAAAACGCGACCTTTTCGTTTCGCAATGTGTGTCAGCAGCTGGGTATGGTTGTTGAGGGGGTCGAGATGACGATGGGGAAAATGACGAGCCAGAGCCGAGACGGCTCTGGAGATACCCCGCGAGGAAGACGACAACATCTGGGCGCGTTATTATTCATTTTTTTGGTCATACACCAGAAATTCCACTCAGGAAAGCTACTACACGCGATGGTTCTAGGATACTATAATGACCCCGATCCGACGAGTGCAGTGAGTGGTTGCCGGAGCCTGAACAAAGAAATGACCCTTGACAGGCTTATCGAACGGTGAACGAGGCATGAATGAATCGAACTATGCATTAACTCTTTAAAATTTAATTCAGAAAATGCTTAATTTCGTAACTCAGAAGTTAAGCGAGCTCAAGTAAGAGCATTGCTAGAATAGGTAAGCGCCCACTTATATGCCAAAGATAAAATCATAACGCTCAATATAAGACAGATCAAAATGAACAATATTCAATTGAGTTAAATCTAGGGTATTTCAGTTTATGTCGATTGTGGTTCGAAATTAATTTCGCTTTGATTTGAAATTCGATTCATAATTAAATCACGAGAAAACTCGGGCCGTATTAGGCAACAGGATCGTGGATGATGCAAAACACAAAATTAATTTCACAAAAGACTTCTTTTCCTTATTGAAGATGAAGTCCACGTTGATGCCGATGAAGTGCTCATAATTTTTAACGATATGAGTGCTTTGATATTGAGTTTAGTTTGGTTTGCCCGGTAAATGAGCTTCAGCATGTGAAATTGCGAGAAATATGAAGAGCGTTGAGAGCAGTCATCTAAGATTATGAAAGCTAAAGAAAAGGCTGATATATTGAGACAAGTGCAGCTATAATTTAGATGAAACTTGAAGCGCTGTATATATTAAAATCATTCTCGAAGAAGATTTTCCTTTTACAACGTTCATTCACTTTCAATCTAGGATCGCCTGTGTGAATTTGATAAAGTCATTAATGATTTGAAAGTGTGGATGATGAGGCATCTTATCAATGGCAGGCTATAATGTTACTTTGATGGATTGAAGTCGGCACTATTGAGGGCGGTGCGGTGCTTATGGCAACAACATCGAGTGCAAGGTCTTTAGCATCGGCTCAATACAGATGAGGATGCATGACGGGATCATCAGAGCTTTGCGAACAAGGTGCGATCATGGTCATGAAGCGGAAGCGAGCAAGCGGTCTCTATTGCCTTTAGGGTTAGATAGTCACAAGCTAAGCTACTCCAGTTTCACCCACGTTGCTGGCGTCACCCTCTAAAGCAAAAAGATGAGGCCTTTATATGTTTTAAGCAATTTAAGCTAATGATAGAAAATTAAACAGCCAAGAAAAATCAAGAGGCTTAGAACAGACAATGGGTTAGAGTTCTGTTCTCATGAGTTTGATAAGTTATGTAGAGAAAACAGAATTGACAAGCAAGGTACTGTACCTACCTCAGTAAAATGGAGTTGCGGCATGACTGAATAAGACTTTGCTTGAGAGAACCTGATATTCTCTCTCGAACGCTGGTTTGTCACAAAATTTCTGGCCCGAGGTCGTCAACTCAACGTATCACCATATTCTAGCATTTGTCATTGTGTTCCGAATTAGAGTGGAATGTGAATGAACTAGTCAACCTGCTGAATACTCGAGCCTGAGAGTGTTTGGATGCCCTGTTTATGTCCATGTTAGGGACGCAAACGCGGTACATATTCCTGGCCCATGCACCAAAGGTGAAAGTTCACAGGCTGTGGTGTTACAGACTTCCGGTCCTAAATCACCCGATTCATTATCGAAAGAGATGGCACCTTCGATATATCAACGAGGCTATAGAGTAGCAAGGAGACCTATGCAGTAAAAATGGATAATGGTACCGAGAGATAGGTGCAGTTTCATTGTAGGAATTAAAGGGGGATGCGGAAGTTCGAAGGATTTAATGCGGAAAGAACTCGATTTGCAAATATGAGAATAATATTTCAAATATGCCTTTTCAAAGGCTTTACACAATAGAGATAAAAGCTTAACAATAAGCTTTTTCTGCAAACAACTCTCCCTAACTCTCTCACTCTTTTTTTTTTTTTGCTAAGACTACTATGACTTTCTCTCTTTATATATATATATATATATATATATATATATATATATATATATATATATATATAAAAGTAAACAAACAAAAAAACAAAAGAGGAGACTTCACCGCCGGATGAAGTCGGCAAAGACATCCAGCTGGTGCAAGTTGCCTTTCCTTAATCATTAAGAGTCACAGATTGAGGCATCCATATCTTTGACCGGTCTTTGGCTTGGAGAACGAGCTGTAGCTCTCTGTCCTCATGTGCAACTTTTCTTCCAAAATAAATTTTATTATTTTCAACGTTAGGTGGCAGCAGATAAGACGCGCATTTAGTAACAAATGTTGACGAGGTCCGGGCAATTCCTTTGAGGGCACAAGTCACCCTGGTTGTGAGATGGAGCTCATAGGAACGCCGTATTTCACAACGACTGGTACAGAATGCAGAGGATTAGAGAACCACGAAGGTATGGTTATGCAGATTGAAGCAATTTCTGTTAGTGTTGCTTGTGCCTTGTCTACTGTAGAGGAGAACAGATGCCCCGCTCTCATCTGGAGAGATGGTATCAGGTGTAGAGGCTTAACAGTAGTGGACTGGTGCCATGGAGGGGACGCAGTTTCTTTAAGAAGAAGAACTACAGTTCCTGATTCTGAGGTGACCAATTATAAGGCAAGCTCGGTAGCGAAGTGGTTCACACAGCGCGATGGTATTGGCTACAATGAGATATTCTCACCTGTGGTGAGACATAAGTTGATCGGGGTGCTATTATTGAATTGGATGCGGCGGATAACTTGGAGTCAGAACAACTGAATGTTCGGATAACATCTTAACACGAAGAGTCTAGTTAAGAAAACTTTTTAACACGAAGAGTTGGAGGATCAAATAAACATGTAAAAACCGAAACTTTTGATCACTTCAGGCCACGAAGACTGGGTGTGCTTATTTAGACGATCGCTTTATGGCCTTAAGAATCACGCACCAGTTTTATTGAAGGCGATGACTGTACAAAGAACTTCAACAATAGAATCGTTATAAGAGACATATCTACTTCGAAAACACGAGAAAAAAAGAGATTTTGCCGACCAAAAAGTACAGAAAGCTGACTCATTCTCGAGAAACCATGACCACCTGCTTCCCGACATTGCGACCGGAGAACACCCCGACGAGAGCTGCCGGACCGTTCTCGAGCCCTTCAGCGATGTCTTCCCTGTACACAATCTTCCTCTCTCTGATCTGAGGCAATACCATCTCCAGGAACTTGGGGTAGAGATGATAGTGATCGGACACCACGAAACCTTCCATCCGAACCCGCTTCCGGAGAACGTTTATCAAGTTGTGCACGCCTTCGGGCTGCTCAAGGCTGTACTGCGAGATCATTCCACATACCGTGATTCGGCCACGAAGTTTCATGTTGGGAAGCACCGCATCAAGCATCTTTCCGCCGACATTTTCGAAGTAGATATCGATCCCCTCGGGGAAGCATCTAAACATTTAAGACCCAAAAAAAAAAAATGTCAACTCGAGTCAGCTTCAGAATACATATCTTGTATCCTGCACACCAGTCGCTTATTTGCTCAATCATCGTTATTATATCCTTAGCTCACCTTTTCAGCGCTGCATCCAGATCCTGCTCCTCCTTGTAGTTGAAAGCATCATCGAATCCGAACTTGTTCTTCAGCAAATCAACCTTTTTCACAAACAAAACATCAAGTTGAAGTTTCTGAGAACATGGACTGAAATTTCAAACCATTGTCTAGTCAATCGGTATGAAACCAAGGTGAATATTGCAACCCCCGAAAGAAAACAGTGGACAAATGTAAGACGATTACCTTCTCTTTGCTACCGGCGCTGCCAACAACATAACATCCCAACAACTTTGCAAACTGGCCAACAAGCTGACCGACAGCTCCCGCCGCCGCCGATATGAAAACAGTCTCTCCTTTCTTAGGAGAGGATACCTCGAAAAACCCGGCATAAGCCGTCATGCCTGGCATACCTGCAAAGTTCAGGTCGGTATAAATTAGACAAGTCCCGAGATTTAATACTGAAAGAGAGATCAAACTAGATGATTAAGGAGCATACCCAAAAGGCCGGTGTAGTAAGATAGAGGAACATCGGTGTGTTCGATCTTAAAGCAACCATCCGGTGCAGTAATTAGGCTATACTCCTCCCATCCGGTGATGCCCCAAACCAAGTCGCCTTCCTTGAAGCTGGGATGTCCAGATTCCAGGACCCTAGCTACTCCATATCCAGGAATTGGCTGCATCAATGTGTCATATACTTCAGAATATAAGTGCTAGTGCATGTAGCAATTCATAACTTCACTGTTGGCATCATGAACTGAGTAAATGCGGCGATGGAGATGACTGCACTTACAGAACCGAGTTGAGCGGAGAACTTGATGAGGTTGAGGTTGTAGGGATCGCAAGCCAGGTACAAGTTCTTGACCGCGATGGTCCCCGAACCCTCTACGGCCTTCAATCTCTCCGTGCTCGTCCTCACTTCCAGGTGGGTCTCTTTCAGGGAACCTCGTACCGGCTCTCTATATATCACCTGTTTGTTGCTCATCACTTCAACTGACGCATTGATCTTCTCCTTCTCCATTCTCTCTCTCTTCTTTGATATGATTAGCGAGGAACATAGCCAGGCAGTGCCCGTGTATTTGTAGGGGAGATGGTTGATGAGATATGCATACTTTGCTTACGTGTGCCGTTGTGTCATCTGGATGTATGCTTACGTGTGCCGTTGCGTCATCGATGAAATACTTTTTCAA
>JAGVVM010008065.1:0-13837 GCA_019149425.1 Psidium friedrichsthalianum | reverse complement strand
AAAAAATATTTACCAAATAAACATTACCAATCCCTGCACAATATGGACACAGAGGACACGCATAAACGCCCATATCTATTGTCAAATGATTTCAACCAAAATTTGCGTGATGGGACTGAATCTAGCATAAAGCAAAAGTTTTGGGACGAAAATGACATAATTGTAATACGGTTTAGGACTTTTTTGGTAATTTCCTCGAGGAAAATGGTCAAAGGATATTATAATTTGAGTAGATTTTTTTGGTCAAAAAATTTGAATTAGATGAAAATAATATTTATATAGTTTTTATCAGTTGAAATTAGCATAAAATTATGAATGCTTAAGCTTACCCAAAAAAAATTATGAAGCTTAATTAATTTAGTAGTAGTGAAAGGTTTGTGCTAGCATTTATGTCTAACCATAAATAATCAATCAACGAATAATATTTCATTATTGACAACAATTTATGCCTTAATTTATTATCATGGCCATTGAAAACATATTTCGCTCGTCCATTCTTACAGAATAAATTTTCAGAAAAATATCGTTACTAAATCATTCATATTCCGTGAACACAAGCGGACCCGTTCATTTCATTTTCAATATCATTGGCTTTCAATCAACATGACACCCAAAATGAACAAACAAATGCATTCGTTACACCACCCCGATCCATGTTAACATTTATGGTAGAATAAAAACATCGAGTCCATAATGTCAACTATACATGTGAGCGAAACGATATTATAATTGCCTCGTGGCTCACTGGCTCTTGAAGGTATTGACACTCCAAGGCAAATGAATTTTCTTGAAAATAGTCCTCCCAGTCGATACATCTCGGATCAAAGTAGAATGACATTTCCAAGTTTAGTCCACTGTTAGAGGTTCTGGCTCTCAAAGCTTCCGTATTGTATCATCAAAATCTGGGCCAATATGAAAAAAAAACCAGGAATAAACGATACTATGAATTAGGGTTGGAAGAAAAAAAAACCCCATCCAACCAAACGGAAACGGACCGCCCAACCGGCTAATTTTGGATCATACCGGCGGTACAGTTCGGTTTCCGGTTCCAATTTTTCAAAACCGGCGCATACGGGTTCGGTCTCGGTTTCGGGTGGGAATAATCCAACCCGGTCCAACCGAACCGGTTTTTATATAATATAAATGGCCAATTATTTTAGATGAACATTTCAAATGCTTAACCCATCCGTCTCAAAAAAAAAAGCCTAGACCCGCCAAATGAAAAAATACCATCCTAACCACTCTCTTCGCATTCAGGGCGCTCTTATTGTACAATTTAATTGCACATTTCTTTCTTTTTATAGTGCAGGGCAAATTGTCATTTAGCCGGTTACCCTGGATTGCTGAGAATTTTGATTACAAGGTAGAAAAAGGAAAGAAAGTTTTAAGTCCTACCGTTAATAGCTTTATTGAGTCAAATTTGTGGGATTAGTATTCAACTAATTTTTTTCATGAAACGGAGTGAGTGACATTAAGACCGTAACCAGATCCACACAGAACCGGACCGGACCGGTGGTTCGGTTCTCGGGTGGATTCATGGAACAAATGGTTGGGTTCACGGTTCACATTTTACCGAAACCGGTACTAGTTGGACGTTTCTCGGTTCTAGGGTAGACCCATCCATCCTGTGAACTGATCACCACTACTATGAATTCTTGCAGTTACAGACAGTCTTCTAAAAGTTTAAGTCAATAGGTGAAGCGTGGGACATTTAAACCATTCGATACTCCTCTCACATGTAAGCGGAATTTTTTAGATAAGGTTGTGGCGTGAAAATCTTATAAATGAAATTATATATGGACCTACAAAATACTTAAACTCATTACCTCTTTACTTCGATATCATATAAATTCTGTAAGATCACCACCAATTATTGTAAAAGATTAGGTAAAAGTGAAGGCGTTCTTCAGTATTCTTTGACTTCAGCAGTGAATTCTTATGAGGGGCGACGAGGTGAGTGATTAGCTTACTCTGCATGCAAATTGGTCAATGCATCGAAGCTTACATGCCCTGAAGAATACATAAGGTTTCGTATAGAGTTCCGCCAATCGCACAGTAGCTGACCTTACGTCCAGTCAGCATGCAGGCCTTGGAAAGGCCCGCCAAACATGGAGCTAGCTACTTTCAGCACCTTCATCCAAAAGTAAATCAGACTTAACTAAGAAAATCCCGGTTGAAGACCAAAATCTAAAGGATGCTTTTCCTCTTTTCTGCATTAGGAATTATGCCTGTCAATCAATAGATAAAAAGTGTCAATCAAACGGACCATTGAATTATTTTGAGGACGTATCCATTAATTATACTTCAGTATCCAACGTCTATTAGTAAAAATATAATATTTAAAATTTTTGTAGGATATTTGGTAGTTTTTTATTTTCTAAATATTTTTACAACTACTGAATTGACTTTCGGTGACTAATTGGATCTTCACTTTTTAAGTCATTTTGGACTGACCTGGATAAGAGAGTGTAACGTCTCAGGTGCTTGTTAAAGCTGGCCTTACTTCCTATAAAACTAAGCTTGCGAACTTTGACCGGCTTCCCACTCTCGGTGATCCAAGGGCTATCCTTGAGTAGCTCCACACGTGTCTCGAAGGTGTGAAACGGTCATAGGATGTTTCATCGAGGAACCCACTTGGTAAACCTTGTCGAATTAGGCTGATCAGCATGCACCGCTATGCAACGATCATAGCGTTTACATCATATCTGCCGGTAACTGTGCGAGACGAAATTTCATATTATGCCAAAATGCGTCAAACACACATATATGAATAGATAATTGATTATTTGTAGATAATGCAAAATTCAGATGCTCATAGTCATGACATTTTGAGGGCGGTCAATACTCATTGAGATGGAAAAGATTTACCGTGTCGATTATCGTTTTAGATTGCCTAGGAAGTATTTGAGTCTTCCTCACCATAGCGGATGGCGATGCTATCCAGAGTCTGTGTCATTGTAATTTTCCAAAGAAAGAGAAAAGTCATCGGATGAACCCTTGCTTGTTAAGCAACGAAATACTCGGTTAAGAAAATAGAGGTATGGTTTTTTATGGTTATCCTTGTCCAAATAAAACTTTGCCTTTTGCAAAGAACCAAGAGGTAATACCATGAATAGTCCCTTCACTTTTGTTCGACATTCAATATAGTACTTCAATATTTTTTTTCCTTTTTTTCACTTCGATCTAGTTACTAAACTGAAGTGCATTGAATACCAAATAACTATTCGGGAACGACATATAAACATTACTCCCTATAAACAATGTCACAGGCTATACTAGAAATCTAAAGTGAGTAATTCTGTAAAATTGTACTGGCTGTGAGTGATTCTATGCAATTTGAAGTCATTGCTAAAATAGGAACTTGAATTTCGGACCACATTGAGAGAGAGAGAGAGAGAGAGAGAGAGAGAGAGAGAGAGAGAGAGAGAGAGAGATATTTTGAAGGATAACCTGGAGGGAAACCCTCAATCCAACCAACAAAAGGTTCTCGATAAGTACTTGTTATAATGTTGGCCTCCATAACAACAAGTGCTATATTTTGGTTTGAGAAGACGCTGCACCATCGTTTCCCCCATTGCCTTCGTAAAGTGTACGTGTTTGGCCAACCATGCAGCCTTGCTCTGCGCATCGAATATAATGAAAATCATATGAACTGTTGAAAATAATTATAGAGAAATGATTATGCGAGTGTCTTTAATCCACCGTAAAATTGAGAACTTGCTATGAGCACGAAAAAGATAAATAATTGGAAATTATTGCGTGGTTTACTCATTTAGAATTTGTAGCTTATAATGCTGCTATTCTCACAGTCCCAAATACACTAATGCTAATAAAGTCCACTATTATGTATTAATACAACACTACAAATGAATTGATTGACCAGACATATTTTAACTGCCTACTCACGTTTAGTTGTGAATACCATGGTCACATCCTTGGATAAAGCACCTTGTAACGAGTTCATCACTAAAACTTCAAGTACATCCAAAACATTTTCTTGCTACCCAACTTTTCATGAAAAGAGAATCAGGATGATACAATCAACTCTAGAGATGATGATTATTGAGTAAGCCGAGTCCGGTACGGGTAAACTTCATCGATTCCATTGTTTATAATCTAATTAATAACAAGCAAACCTTTGCAAGCCCAAATCCTTCAAAGCGATGTTGATTTCCTCTTGTGAAGCACTCTTCCTCGAAGCTCGTCCATCAATCCCTTCAACCAGGTGCTTCTCTTCATTCACGTCCAACTCCCTTGACCCGTTGGGCGTCTCGCCCATGCAGAATGCCTTTTCTCGTATAATTCCGGCTGTATCGCCACATACGTATGCTGAAGATAAAAGGATTCCGTAAGATGCATCGTCGCGGCAAGCTACTTTTCTAAGGAGCGGGTGGCGAAATGGAACCTATCTCCTGCTAATTTTTACATAGCAAAAATATCAAGAGAACCCACAATAGAAAAGACACAAACCAGTTGATACGGGAGCAGCATCTTTAGGCTGGCACATCTGCAGCAAATTCAGCAACATGCTTAGCTCCCAAACGCATTGACAGCCAGTGCAATGTCATATCTGCGGGAGAGAAAAATAATTGGGATAAGCACAAAAAAGTAAGGAAAATTCCAAATAAGAGCCCATGTGTTTCTCATTTTATGAAATAGTGTTTAAAATGGTCCTCGTTTTAAATAAAGGCTTGGCCTCACCTATCAGCCGACGGCTAAATATTCCGGCCAATCAAGGGTATTTTTGTCAAAATACAATTTAATCCTAATTTTATTTAAATTGTATTAAAATTTTTAGAAAAGGTTAAAAAAAAAGGAAACACAGGCGGGCTTGTGGATGCCCAAACCCACCCCCCCCCCCCCCCCCCTAGGCAGGACGGTAAAGTCGGCAGCCCTTGTTGTCGCCCCAAAATAGAAATAGTAAAAAAGTAAAAAGTACATGAGGAAATACACCTAACTAACTGGTGAGTCAAGGGGACAGGGAACTAGAGAACCGACCGCCAATTTCCAGTTCGGTTTCAAGTTCTAATGAGCCAGGGTCTGATTCCCGGTTCTATTTTTCTAAGAACCGCCGTTTCCGGTTCCCAATTTCTGGTGGAATCAGAACAGAAACGTGGTGACCTAGAGCTTCCTCGATTAGCCAATCTCTATCTTCTTTATATTAAGATTTTTGGCCATATAAAATAAAAATGGGTATAATCTTCGAGCTATGCGTACGTGTACAATCGTTTGGGGAACAAAGTCAGTCCATAGTCAATTGTCACGGTTGGTTGGTATAGGTAGGAATTTGAAGGAATAGAAACAGGAAAGAAAATGAATTGAGTGATTTGGTGAAAGAAAGGAACTTTGGAGTTGAAGAGGATTGGGACATTGGGAAAAAAAAAATTAAAACACGAAGGGGGCACACAAATGGCGTTCAACTAGTTCTCCTCTGTTCCCTGTGGAGCTGAACCGAAACATGTGACTTGGAGCTTTCTCGGTTAGCCAATCTCTATCTTTTTTGTGTTAACCGATATCAGTGGGCTATTTATATCCCTTGCTCCATTTACATCTCTTATTTGAAATTTTTCCAAAAAAAAGCATGAAGAAAAAGCAGGGAATTTATTTGAATTAATTACAGATTGAGTGGGAGGGCGAAATCATAATTTCCAACCTTTCGTCGAACTTGGTGGTTGCAGCCGAGTTGACGATGATGTCTATTTCTCTCCACATCTCCGACCTCAAATCAAAATCATGTACTCCCAGGTTCTGAAAAGAAACGTCACCAGGAATTGGAACCAACCTCCCTACAGCTGAGTTGAAATTCTCTGGCCATTCTTTTCTCAGAACGTCGAATAACTCCTTCTGTATGAGCTGCTTGCGATGTAAAAAGATCGAGAGTTGTTATGAAGGAAATTTATCTTATATCATAATTTTCACGTTTTTCTTTCCATCCTTTGCCTCAATTTTCCATGTTCAATAGAGTATAATCAATTTGGAATTATACATCTCGGAGGAAAATTACCAAAAAAAGTCCTAAATATGTTGCACTTGTATTAATTCAATTTTAACATTTTTTTAGCCAATTGTGTCCTAAACCTTTTCCTTTTGTGCCAGTCTAGTCCATTTGACTGGCCGGCATTGACGTGGACAATTTTAATAATATTTTAATATTTTTTTTTCTTTTTTCTTTTGTTTTTTGTTCATTTTTCTTTCTTTCTCTCTTCTTTTTTTTTTTCATTCCCACCGTGGTCAGTGAGTTGTGGCAAACGATGGTCCTCGGAGCTGTCAGGCCACTAGGCAAGGTGGCCTCGTCAGTTGTGGATGAAGG
This sequence comes from Psidium friedrichsthalianum, assembly GCA_019149425.1. Taxonomy (NCBI): domain Eukaryota; kingdom Viridiplantae; phylum Streptophyta; class Magnoliopsida; order Myrtales; family Myrtaceae; genus Psidium; species Psidium friedrichsthalianum. Next base: position 7,527 of record JAGVVM010008065.1, on the reverse strand, counting down.
CAACTTGCCCTCACCCACGGATGTGACTCCCCCAGTGGCCGGCGAGCTCTGTCCATAGGGAAAAAAGACAAAAAGAAAAGAAAAATGAAAATAGGAAATATCATTATGTTATTAAGAATTATCCATGTTAGCACCGATGGTGCCATGTTAGGACCGGCCGGTCAAATTGATTGAATTGATATAAATGCAATAAATAGATTACACACACATCTATGTGTGCCTCTTTTTGCTAGTGAATTCAAAACAAGCCGTGGATCTAATTATACGAGGTTAATTTAAGGTTTAAATCTTTACCTCTTCATGCAACCGTCGAGTCTCTGTCTGTTTGTCTGTAGCTCTAATAAGAACGTACATTTTCTTCACATTGGGTTGAACTCGGAGTATCTTCTCCACAAAAACTAACCCATCATAATAAATGGAACCAAATAAATGTCAATTAGCAAAAGAGTTGGTCAATTGATGGCCATGGGCAACTAAGGCTCTATTTGTTTTATGAAAAATAAAAAATTTGGAAAACATTTTTTGAAATTATGATTGCTTGTATCGTTTCAAATAATCAGTCAATGAAAAATGTTTTCATCATTGACAATAATTTATGTCTAAATATTTTTGTATGACTATGAAAATATTTCTCATTCATTAATTTTTGTCACTGATATAAGCGATCATTTTCAGTAAAATATTTTCAAAATCATTCATTTTCAGATAAAACAAATGTCGCGACCCGAAAGAAATTTCGATTTATCGTCGGGTGAACGGATTATTAGGTTAATTGGATCGACAAACCTAACGCGGACCCTCCCAAGCCCTACCGAATCGCGACTTTGATTTTTGTTGAAATAATTTTAGAGTTTGGAGTCGCCACTAATCGTTCTTGGTAGGTCGATTAGAAACCTAAATAAATTAGCGGGAGAACTAATTTATTTCTGCGAACCAGAGATTATGAGTTCGGGGACTTGGTTACGTTAGATTACTCTAACGCCCTTTCGGTACCAATTTCATGAAAAATCATTTGGGGTGATTGGGAAAAGATTTGGATCAAACTGACCAGAAGGGTAAAATGGTCATTTTTCAAGGATCGGGAAGTGAAAACAGGTCAAACTAGTTGAATGTGGTCATTCCTTATTTCCCACAATTTCTGAGAATTTTTTTGATTTTCTGAGACAATTTACCCACAGGGGCAAAATCGTCATTTTAGAAAAATAAGAAAGGAAATTCATCAAAAAATAGGATTGGCCAGTCGAAATGACCCGTTTCCTAATTTCTGAGATTTTTCTGAATTTTTCAGAATTTTTTGAGACGATTTACCCATAAAGGGGCAAAATCGTCATTTTGAAAAGTCTGCGAGAACAAAATTGTGAAAAATAGGATTCATCTGCTAAAATGATATATTTCCTGATTTTTTAGGCTTTTGAGAATTTTTTTTGGAGTTTTCTGATTTTTTTTTTTGGAATTTTTCTGATTTTTCACTTCTTATTGCATTTTTTTATTATTTTTATTTTTTTATTATATTTCTTTATTTATTCCAAAATTGGTAATATGGGCTGGACTTCTAAGCCCAGCCCTTCTAAATCAACGAAATGAGAAAGGGCTTTAAACCCAAATGCAAATCTAAAGTCCAAATTTTATTCCAAAGCCCAGTTTGACTTAAACCTAGTCTTAGCCCAACCAGTTGAGCCTAATTCTGATTAAATTTCAACCAAGGCCCGCTCGCAGCCCAAAACTAGCTCAGACCCACGTCAAATTAAGATCCCAAATCTAGAAGCTCTTAATTTTCCTCTTACATTTTCTGCTCCTTCTTTGTTTTATTTGTTTATTTATTTTTAAATCCGCCTTCTACGTGGGTTCTCAAATGCAAACACAATTTTGCAGCCTTAATCTATGAAGGAGCGAAAGAGAGAGCAACTCACCATGGGTCCATGTACGCACCTTCGCCGCCGTGCCGTTGACAATGCTGGAACTCGACAAACCAATCACCAAACTCCTCGCTCACGGGAGATATAGGATGAGATAGAAACGTCCACCTTGAAGTCTTGGCTCGAAACTCCCTCGTCTTTCGGTTGGTTGAGTACCGCCTTGAGCTCGACCAGTACCTCCATTTGTTTCTTCGGTATCTCCACCCCATTCAAGAACAATTCCCTCTTTTATTCTGTAGAACCGGTTGACTTTCTTGAGTTGACAGTCCAGGCATGCGAAGAACTCCTTCGTGGCATCCGAAACAGCCAACTGCTCATGCCGTTCGGTCTCGTAGACATCGCCCATGCCAGCTGAAGACGCGAGCTTTTTGTATACGTCTCGTGAGCTTCGAGGAAAATGGCGAGCTTTCCCAGATGCAAGACGATGAGCTTGTACTGCTAACTTCTACAGTCAGTTTAGTCGTTACATGAAGAGTCCCATGAAAAATGCTAAAGCCTTTTGGATCTTTATGTTTCTTCTTGTAGCGTGTAATGCATCGTATAGTTCAACTCTACTGCTCAAATACTTCTTCGTCTCTTCTTTCGTAAAATGTTCCTCATGTGAGCATTATCTCCTCGTTTACACACGCCATGGACGACTCCTTGTCTAGAGATACCAGTGTCTTCTCCTCAAGCTCATCTACAGGTACAGTCTTCCAAGCAGCCTCTTGGGCTTTAGCTTCCCCACTCTCCACGCCTCTTCAACAAACTGTTTCGGATCGAACCAAGCGCGCTTAGTGAACTTCTTGACGGCGATCCAGCGGCGGGTTCTGGAGGCGGCCCTTGTAGACGACGTAGGGGCCCTCTCGCCGCTCTCGGACACGATGAAATCGGAACTAAAGTTGTTGGTGGTAACCCTCAGGTCGGCCAGGGAAGACTCAGAGAAGAACCCCATCGAGCCGGATGCCGCGGCGGCGTGGTGATCGGTGTCGTTGGAGGGCCGGGGGTTGGTGGTGGTTGTTGACGGAGGCGGTATAGCTGATGCAGCGAGGGTGATTGAGACGATGGTCTTTGTCGTTGGAGTCGGGCTCTTGGGTCATGGCCCTCTCCTCCTCTTCTCGTATGACTTGAGAAGAGAAAGAAAGAAGGGAACCCCAAGAAGAAGAATGACGCGACGAACAGAGCCGGTATCTCTTTGCTTCCTCTGTTCTGTGTATTAGTGCTAATGAAGATCTGGTAGAGGGAATATACTTCATCGATGACGTCGGCGAGAGTACCGTTCACCATGGTTGACAAGGCCATGAATATCTGAGCGGTGTCAACGAACTGCGGGCCCTCCGAGGGGGGTCGCACGGAGAGAGCGGGTGCGAGGTGAGGGAGAGGATGAGAGGGCCGTGGTTGGAGACTAAGGAGAGGAAGATGGGAGTTGGGCTGGTGAAGGAGGGCGAGAGGGATGGTGGCGTAATAGAATTCACGGCTGAGGATGGGGATGGTCAGCTGGAAGAGTTGTTGTTGCTACTCCTTCCATATGTCGAAAAATCCAGTACTCAAATAAGATCCATTTTTTTTGTTCGGTGAGTCTCCAATGTGTGGTGAGCGCATACCCAATGACAGGCGAAAGGTGTGTTGGAGAAGAAGAAAGAGATCGTGCGAGGTCTAGACATGCCACAGGTTACAGGGGATGGACCGCCAGATGTTGCTGTCCGTTGCGCGTGCGGGTTGAGCAAATTGGCCTTACTGAGTTGAAAGAACATCAGCCCGTAACTCCTCGAGAAGAGCCTCCAAAAACGCAGGATCACCTCCACCTCAAGACCTCCTCTGTTAATTTTTTTGAATTCCTGGAATCTGAGTTGGGCCGCCCCCTGCTTCTAATCCCCAAAGGAGATTTGAGTTGAAGTAGAGCAAGACGCTCATTCGCGAGCTCAGCGGCTGCTGCTGCATCATCAGCTCGCTAAGCTATAACACCGGAAGCAAGAGAGACAACGGCACTTCACTTTCACGCTTCTTCATGCTACATCGCCATCTTTGACCAAGATGTGAAATTACTTCCTGACCAATTTCTCCCTGGCTGATTATCATCTGATGAAGCTATAAGGCCCCTGCAAATCGGAGAAAGAAGAGACCACAAGCTGAAATGAAACCAACACCACATATCTAGGTGTCTACGAAAATCAAAAGAATAAGAACATTGAACTTAGCTTGATGGCTGATGCAGTTCCAGAGATCGACACATCAGATGCTCCTTCCAAAGCGAGTCCTGGAAGTTCTTCTTGGAAAGCATGTGCCGTAAGCTCCTCATTCTCCACACCTTTTCTTTGTGGACGATCCTCCCCTACATGCATGTATGCATGCATACTTACGTGCAAGGTGGTGCATGATCCCCATTTTCTCGCTCCCTATGCTGTACGAGTGCAGAAATACCAGAAACTTTTGTGGTGAAGGATCAAAAATCCTCCTCGTCGTGGTCGAGCTCTCTAGGAACAAAGGATAGACTGTGGTTTTCTGAGATCCCACTTCCCCCTAGTCAAAAGGAGACCCCCTTGCACATTTTCTTCGGATGAGTGAATCATCGAAAGAGGACGGCAGTAAACCAAATAAACAAAACTCAAAGTGGAGGCATTGGGCTAAAATGTTTCATGGAATCGTGGTGGTGAAGGTCGGGAAACGTGAATTCCATGAGGACCGATCCTCTGCACGTGAAGTTCTTCAATTTTTTTGTATGATCCGATCCCCCTCTCCCCACTGACGGATCCCTCTGGAGTTGCGTGTGTGTCTTTCTTTCCCTTTTTTTTAGTTGAGTCTCTTGATGTGCTGATTCTGTATGCTTAATTCCGGTAGCTTCAGCTTCAGCCACCCTCTCTAGTTATACCCGAGTTCCCGCGTTGCGAGAAACTGTTGAAAGTATCATTAGAGGGTCGTCGAAAGTCCCTTTGTGATTACTCTTGGCCTCCGAGGTTGGAACGAGCGCGTGGAGAAGTTAACGTTGAAGGAATGAGCGAAGAGAGAGTCCCCGTCTGCCCGCTCCTCTCTCATTCCATCCTCCTCCCGCGTAGCCCAGTCAACACAGAACAAACGATGAAGCAATCGCGCTAAGGGCGTAGCAACAAAAGAACGATTTTTTTTTTGGACGAAATCAGAAGCATGTAAGAATCATGGGTCAGGCTCAGATCAAATTCGGATTCGGGTCCAATGCTGCGGAAAGGGACGAGAGAGGGAGAAAGCACAGAGTACCCGACCCACCGTGGCTGCGAACGTCGGTTGCCCGGCGAAGACAGCGGACGACGAAAATGCCGTCCCTACGCCCGACCATCCGGGTCGCCTCGCCACCGGAAATACGGGTTGCTCGGTGATCGTTCCGTCCGCAAAACGGGCCGACCCGATCTTCCTCTTTAGACACGCACGCTCTCTCCTCCAAACATCCGCAAAGCGAGATCGATCATCACAGCCTTAAGAGAATGGGTTCGGTTCCGGTCGAAGGTCAGAGCGTTCAATTCAACGTCAGTCCCCCCGTTTTTCAAAAACCGGTCGTTCCCGGAAATCGGTCTCTCCAAAGTCGATTCCCTCCCCTCTTTTTTTTTTTTTGAATCCACTCTCCGATCCTCTTTTTTTTACTCACTGGTTTGAACCTTTTCTCTTCTCCAGAGATTCCCCCATGCGAAGTTGGCACCTTTCTTTTTTTGTGAGTGGAGTCCTCTCTCCCATTTGGTTGTCATTTTTTTAGTATATATTCCTCCCTAGCTATCAGTTCAATGACAGCTCCTAATAGGAGAAAGGCCCGTTGAATGACAGATCCCCTTTTTCCCCATCTTTAATCTTCATCTTTCTTTTGGCCTCCTCATGCTTCTCTTCTTTTCATTTTTTTAATTCATTTACTTGCCACACTTTGTTGACCGAGTCCTCTCTGGCGTTCTTCCCTTTCTTTAGCCTTTAATATGCAGCCCATGATGTGTCCACAATCGCGACTGCTTTCGCTTGGCCTTCATTCCTTTTGCACTCCGAAGCAAAAAATAAAAAAATAAAATAAAAATTTTCACTTCCTTCTCTACATCGCCTCCCCCCCTCGAGATTCCGAAAATCGCTTAATGGTCTCCTTGTCGCCCTCGATTTTCTTCACCAAGTTCCTCATCGTATCAAGCTCGATCTGAAGCTTCCCAAAATGAACTCAAGGAGGAGGAGGAGAAAAATCCTCCCAAAAAAAAAAAACCTCAAAATGGGATCCCCTCTTTCACGTATATCCTTCATTAAAATATTCACCTCCCCCCATCTTTTTTTATTCTCCTCTCCACATCATTTTTTATTCTCCTCCCCACTAGTGCATGTTAGGCACTCTTTTTTCTTCGGTGAATAGACTCCAGAGAAAGACAATTTGCTCCCTCTTTCCATGTGTGGTGGGTCCGCCAAAACTAGTTTTTATGACATTTGATATTTTTGTGACAAATGAAGAATGGGTGTCTTTGTGAACGTAGAATCCTTCAACTCCAGAATGATTTCATCCACTTAATTCGAGAGAAGTCTTGAGCATTTCTATATCATGCGTAATAATTCTCACTGTCGATACATCAATTGATTTTCCCCAGCTAATGGACTTTGCGCATATGAATAACTGTTGCGACCGTCTGAATTGGGCTAAGATAAAAAACTGGATTATTAGGGGACCAAGTCACGACTTCAAAAATGCAAAAATCGAAAATTACAAAGTTAAAATAAATTTTCTAAATTTTTTTTTCAAATGACCTAAAAAATGAAGCTAATAAAGAAAATCTCGATTTTAGATTGAAATTTTATTTTTTGAATTTGTTCGGCCAAAATGAAGGGAAAATTAAAATAAAAATACTGACTATTTACTCACATTTTTATGGCGTTAGATGCTACTTTTTTATTAATTTTCAAGTACTTTTACTATTTCCTAAAAATAAAAAAATGGGAAAAATATGGATTTTCATGGATTTTATATTAATTTTCGAAAATAAAAATACTGAAAAATACTGAAAATATGGAAAATTATTTTTCGGTCAAAATTGGTTCCCTAGGCTTGGGCAAGGTCCCCAAAGTTGATTTTCTAATTTTATGAATTTTTATGGATTTTATATTAATTTTCGAAAATAAAAATACTGAAAAATACTGAAAATATAAAAAATTATTTTTCGGTCAAAACTGAATCCCTAGGCTTGGGCAAGGTCCCCAAAGTTGATTTTTCAATTTTATGAATTTTTATGGATTTTCTATTAATTTTAAAAGAGAAAAAGTGATTGAAAATCAGGTGTCAACAACAAACATAGTCTAAGAATACTTTGGATACTTACAGAGAGAGAGAGAGAGAGAGAGAGAGAGAGAGAGAGAGAGAGAGAGAGTGTGTGTGTACTCTTTGCGAGAGAGCCAGTAGCTCCAGTGACTAAGATGGTCTTGTTTTCAAGAAATTGGAGTATATCCAACCCCATATTGGAACCGAAAATGGATGAGAGAGTATATGAACAAGAGCTAGGATGAAGTAGAAGAGCGAATTAAGCACCAAGGCATGAAGGCTCCATTTATAGCCGCATTTTTATCATGCCTTTGCCTATCCAGCTCCTTTTTTCACCTATGGAAATTAATGCAGCACCGTCTCTTTGATCAGATTTCCTCCCAAACTTCA
>JAGVVM010008064.1:0-22949 GCA_019149425.1 Psidium friedrichsthalianum | reverse complement strand
GGATGTTCGATTTGTGTTGTGTTTTTTGTTTGACGTGATGTCGTTTTTGATTTTGTGTGTTTTCTTGTTTTTATGAATTCGAATTACAAATTGTTTTTGATGTGTGATTTTGTTGGTTGATTGTTAACCCGTCTTTTTTGTCGTGATTATGGTGATTTTGATTTGATGGTTTGATGGTGTTTTTACTTTGGTATCCTGTGATAATAGCACCATTGTTTGTGTCGTGATTTGATCGTTTTTGATTGTAGAATTGCCTGAGAAGTGATTTATCCGATTTTCGATATGTGTATCTCTAGATGAAATCTTTTTTTACTGTTGTGTGCTGACCCGATTCGTTGTGTTATCACTCATGTGCATGCTATTTCGATGCGATCTTGATTACTAATGTTCAGATGTTCTGTGTGATGTATTTCTGTTGTGATTTGTGATGTGTGATGTGTTTAGTTTTTGTGATGATTTAGAATTCGCGTGTCGGTTCTTGTCGATTTTGATGGTATCTTGATTTTTGTGTTGTCGTGATGTTGTTGAATGCTGTGTTTTTGTTGGGTTATGGTTTGTGGTTTGTGTATTTTGTTGATCTGCGTTGAATGGTATTCTATCGATTTGAATGTGTGTTCGTGTTTTGATCGTTATGATCCGATGTGTAGTCGTTATCTGTGCTGTGTAGGTTGTGGTTTATGGACTAGTGTTGATGATCTTGTGATTTTGTGTGTCGTTATGTGTGATTTCGTCCATATGATTTCGTTTATAGAGATATGATGTCGCTGTTTTTGTCTGATGTGATCGCTTGTTTCTTATTTGTGTATTTCGATATCGTTTGATTGTCTGCTGTATCGGATGGGGTACAGGAGTTGTGAGAATGTGATGTTGGATGTTGATGATGGATTGTATTTTATTGTCGATGTCTTTTCGAATTTGGAGGAGTGTCTGTTTGAAATGTGCATGATTGATTCGTGATCTCGATGATCTCTCGATTTGTTGTGGTGTGGAGTTGGTGTATTTTTTTTGTGGATTGATGGATTATTCGTATTCGTGCTTGTCTGTGAGTGTTTTGAGATGGTTCGTTGTTTGAATTTTATGATCCTCGATTTTGTGTAGTTGTTTGTGTTGTTTTCCTCGCTGTGCGCTCTGTTTTCTTGCATTGATGTTTTGTGTCGTGTTTGCTGTGTTGATGGTTTTTTTTTCTGCATTGATTTATTTACGTGATTTGTTGTGTTTTATTGTTGTCTTTTTGCTTGTTTGTTGATTGATGCCTTTGTCTGTTGATTGTATAGATTTCTTGTTTATGTTTTTTATGTGTTGTGTGGAATTGTGTGTTTTGATGTGTTAGTTTGATTTTTGCTTGATTGCGATTTTTTTTGTTGATGTCTGAATCTGATTTTTGTGTTTAATTTTGGTGTTTTCTGTGGGTGTTATTGTTGATGATTGTTGTGATTTTTCGTGTTTCAGAACATTGAATGGTGATGATTAAATGTTTTGGTGTTCGAGATTTGGTGTGATTTTGTTTGATTTGCTTGATATGGGATTGATTTGTGATCCGATGATTTTAGATTCGTCACTGTTCGATGATGATGTTGTGCTGTGATTCGATTCTGTTCTGCTATGTGCTTTTTTGTTTCGACGATTTGTCGGTGTTTTGATGATGATGCTTATTGTCGATCGTGTTTCTTATGTGTTTGGATTATCATATTGTGAACTTGATTGTGTTTTGTGTACGTGTCCGTGATGTGCGATGTGATTTGTTGTGTCTGTGTCGATGTGTCTGTGTGTGGTTCTTGACGTTGATCTTTTTGTGGATGAATGTTTTGATGAATGTGGTTGTGTGTGTTGTGATGATGATTTGTCTGTCGATTTTTCGTTTGGTTGTCGTAATGCTGTTTCGTTGATGTTTGTTTTTTGATTGTTCGATTTGATGTGGAATTTTTGTGATTGAAGTGCTGTGGTGATTTGTACTGATTTGAGGCTGTGTGTTTTTTGTTGATTTGGTGTCGTCCTCGATTATGTTGATTTTGTTGATTGTTTGTTTTTTGTATCGTTGAATGATGCTTGATGATTGATGATTGAATTGACGGAATAGTTTTATCGATGATTTTTGATTTTTCTGCTTTTGAAGAGTGCTGGGGTGATACGTGTAGTTGTATGGTGATTGTTGTTTTTTTTTTGATTGATGATTTGTTGTTGATTGAGGTAATGTTTTGTGTGCAATAGAGAATTGATTATAAATTGTTGTTTTCGATTTTGTTGATGTGTTGGTTTGCATGTTATGTTGTGTTTTTGTGTGATTATGTGTTGTTTAATTGATTGTGGTGGTTGGATTGTCTGTGCTGTGTAAATGTGTTGATCCCCCTGTGTGATGATCTTCATTGACGTGCATTGGGATGATTGTTGTCCTTGGTTGATCTTCGTATCGTTTGTTGTTTTGATCCTGTGATGAGTGTGATTGTGGTTTTGTATGTTTGTGCGCTGTGTTGGTTATTCTGTTTGTGTGATTTTCCTTTTGATGTCGATAGTTTGTGATTTGTATGTTGGTGATATTGTTGATTGTTTGATGTTTGCTCGCTTGTGTATTTGTTGATGATTCTTTATGTAGACGTGTGTGTTGATAAAATTCGATTTATTGTTGATTTTCGATGTGTCGTTTGTGATCTTTCGATTTTTTAATTTCATTAGTTAAAGTTCTTTGGATGTGTGTGTGTCGTGATCATTCCATGTGTGACTTTTGATTTGTCGATCGTGAGTGATTTTGTTTTGTTTGTTGTTTGACTGTGTCCCTTCTGGTTTGATCGGTGTCTTTTTGGATATGTTTGTTGATGATTTGGAATTGATTGTGTTATGATCGATTTTGTCTACTGTGTTCTGTGATGTGTCTTTGAGTTTTTGATATTTGTTGCTCTTGCTTTGTGATTGTATTGATCGTGAATATTTTTGATTTTGATTGTCTGTGTTGCGTGTGCGTTTTTTGATATGAATGTGATTGATTGAGTTGTGTGTTATGTATTGTTTGTTGAATGATTGTCTTGTGATTGCTTAATTGTTCGTTATGATGTGTGTGTTGGGATTGCATTCTGATGTGTTGTATTGTGTGTCATGATTGCTGAATTGATGTTGATAGATGTTTGTTTTGTTTCGTTTGTCGATTACCTGGATCCGCCAGTTCTGTGTGTCTGAGGATGTTTTTTCTGTGCACACTGACCTTTTTTCCTTGATTTTTTTTTTTTTTCGTCCCCCCCCCGCCGCCGTCCTCCTTTCCTTTTCGATAACTCGTACGTGTATCTCCCTTCTGTGATCTGATCTGTTTGTTATTCACTGGGATGATTTCAACAACAGAGAATGAGAGCACGGGATGAATTATTTCCCGGTTTGGTTCTAACAGAATTTTGCGGGCAGGACAAACGCAGTCACCTGTAAAAGCAGGACAAGAAGCCCACTTGCCTAGAGGAAACTGCGTACCTGAAGAAAAGGCGTTAAGGAAAGTGCAATGAAAATGGCAAAAAGGCAATCAGGGTAACAAAAGCAAAGGGCCTGGTAAAAGCAAGCAAAAGCCTTTACAAAAAAAAAAAACAAAAGCCATGTTATCCTCACTGAACGTAAAAGTGTTATAAAGACAGTCCCTCGCCTAGCAACGTGAAAAGGGGAAAACTTAAGCTTCGTCGAATACAAGTATCCAGAAAGACTTTTGGGAGTTCAAAGATGTAACTTGCCCCCCCCCAGTAACTATGACCATGGAAATGGGTGCAAAGGTGATCACCCAACTATCATACCCTCATTCTGAAAATGGCCTTTTCGAGCCCCACCTAAATCAATGTTACAACCTATCCCTGAAAGCCTTCCTGATTGAGACGTTTCAAGTATCCCCCCATTCCCCCCCCCCCCCCCCCCCCCTCCGAGAGATTTCACACGAGAAGCTGCTGCCTAAAGGAAGTAAGTACAATCTAGTCTTAATTTGAATCTTCAAAGGTTTCTTGACTTGTAAACCGAAAGAAGATACTTTTAAATTTTGGTCGAAGCCTCAAAGCGCATATACCATTGTATAAGCCTTTGACCAAGCCTACATACAGTCCCCTTAAAAGACCTTCTTGATCAATCAGAGTATACACTGCAAATTAATCCGAAATTCTGACATAAGGTTGTCGAGTGATAGTTTGAGTATTTTTAAGGAATCTTTTCCCAGTAAGGAAGCAAATCCCTCAGAGAAATGATACTGTGATAGGTCCTCTCTGATGAGTATACTCTAACTAATATTCCGATCAAACTCATTTGGCAATTCAAATCATTGCTGAAAAATCATACCTTCATAAGGGATTTCGATCATACTGTCATGTGGAGATGTTTTGCATAAACCGCTGACAACACATTGCCTTCTTATGGAAATCTTACATGATGATCAGAGGAGCATAATCCATCTCGAAGATGTGACATATTGAAAGTTTGAAACTTTCACTAAATCTCTACTTCTTTTGGTTAAAAAAAAATCAGGTTGAGCTTCTGGCAGGATTCTGGTTTTACCCAGATCCAGAATGGCGCCTCTTTGATAAAATGATTCAGGATTAAAAATTTCGCAATAACTCTTGTATTCTATCAGATTCAGATAAGCATCCCAAGATCAATTCAATGGTAGACAACGCCTAAAGGATCAACCCAATGTAGATACCGCCTAACGGATCACCCAATGGTAGATACCGCCTAAAGGATCATCATAGATCAACCAACGGTAGACACCGCCCTAAAGGATAAGCCCAACTGGTTAGACACCGCTAAAGATCAACCCAATGGTACGACCGCCTAAAGGATCATCAAGATCTAGCCAAACGGTAGACACCGCCTAAAGGATCAAACCCAACGGTATAGACACCGCCTAAAGGATCATCACGATCCAACTAAACGGTAGACACCGCCTAAAGGATCAGCCCAACGGTAGACACCGCCTAAAGGATCAACCCACATGGTAGACACCGCCTAAAGGATCATCACAGATCAGCCCAAACGGTAGACACCGCCTAAGGAGCAACCCATTACAGGAAAAGACACGCCTAAAAGGCTCATCAACAGATCACTCAACGGTAGAACCCGCTAAAGGATCAACCCAACGGTAGACACCGCCTAAAGGATCAACACAATGGTAGACACCGCCTAAACTGATCATCACAGACACCCAACGGTAGAACACCGCTAAAGGATCAGCCCAAACGGTAGACACCGCCTATAAAGGATCAACCCAAATGGTAAGACACGCTAAAGGATATCACAGATCACCAAACGGTAGACACCGCCTTAAAGGATCAAAACCCACGGTAGACACGCCTAAAGGATCATCACAGATCAACTCAAACGGTAGACACCGCCTAAAGGATCAACTCAACGTGTTTAGACAAGCCTAAAGATCAGCCCAACGGTAGAACCGCCTCAAGGATCAGCCCAACGGTAGACACCGCCTAAAGGATCAATTCAAGGGTGAACACTGCCTAAGGAATCAACTCGAAGGGACCAGAGAATTTCTACTCACTATCCTTCTTTATGAGAGCACCACCGCACCAAAAGTCCAGTTACAGGCATTTTCATGGGGTGACCTACCATAGGGTCAAATCTTAGGTCAAAATTTTTAAAATCAGTGGAATCCTTCAATAGGAATCTGCCAGGGGTGACCCGTACCATACGGGGTCCGAATTCAACCATCCTAAGGTGTTCCTACAATGAATCCTTAGGCGTTTCATTCCATACATCACCAGATCAATCAATGACAGCAGTTGGGGCAAACAGTGTGATCTCAAGTAAATACCTCAACCCTGTCTCTCTCTCCCCATATCAAAATGGCAGAAAGGAAATTTGGGACTGGACGCTTTCAAAGAAAGGAATAGAGATGGATGAACGACTTTTCATTTTCCCAGTAGAGTCGGCTAGATATCAAGTTCGTCTTGTTTGAGAGCGATCTCTCACGAGACCCCTCTATCAAAGAGGGGCAGTGTTGACACTTGTTGATTTTTTGCCAATCTGGTTTTTAGAAAATTGTTTAGAAAATCCATAAAAATTCAGGAAAATTGAAAATCAGCTTGGGAACCTTGGCCTAGCACTCGGGATCCAATTTTCGAGCAAAGAACAGAATTTTTCGTATTTCCGTATTTTTTGGCATTTTATTTTCAAAAATCATAAAAAATAAATTAAAAAATGAGAAAATAAAAAATCTACTTTGGAAGCCCTAGCCTAGCCTAAGGAACCAATTTTGGAACAAAAAATAATTTTCCTTATGTTTGCATTTTTTAATATTTTCAGAAAATAGAAAAAAATACAAAAAAATTAATAAAAAATAGCACATCCATGGCCACAAAAAATACGTAAAAATGGGCCATATTTTTATTTTTATTTTCCCTTCATTTTGGCCAAGAAATTGAAAAAATTAATCTGGAAATGGAGGTTTTCTTGTTAATCACATTTCAAATTAATTGAACAAATTCTAAGAAATTTCATTTTTAGTTCTGTAATTTCAATTTTTACATTTTGGCTTTTTAGGAGTCGTGTCATCCCCCCTTATATTTTAAAAATTAAAATCCAGTCCAAAAGTCCACTGAAATTGCTCAAATTTCGTGCACAAAGGACCAAAATGCAATTTTCGGATTTCAATTTAGTCCCTAAAAGTGCTTTAAATGCAATTAAAATTGTTCTAGGGCCTAAATTAAAAATCAAAGCCCGTCACCCTAGTTTTTGGCCTCCTGAATCGAGTGATGGTCACACAAATTTTTGCAAAAAAGGTCATTCAATGTTTGAATTTTGCAAGTTGGATACTCGGGTCAAACCGAAAATTTGGGGTTTTCGTCCGATTTCAAGCCAAATTTTTCATGAAGACCTCATTTCAAAATGAATCTAGCATGGAAATCCGTTTTTGGCCTCAATTTCACAAAAGAAGACCGAATTGCAGCTCAATTTGGCCCTTTTTCTGGCCGGTCGGGTCATCGGGTCGGATCGGCCCCCGACCCGTGACCGGCACTATTCATCATCTTCCCCCCATTCGGTACCCACACAGCACCGCACAGTTTTTGCAGCTCGTCCCCGAACGATGCTATGGGCCAACGTCGGCGATCCTTTTTTTGGTCGTCTTGTGCCACCGTGCTCGGTGTCAACGCGGCAAAAGGACAAAGAAGAAGGAGAAGGTTCTTGAACGTCAGGGAATAATTCGGTTTGAGGGGGAAGAGAGCTCTAACAGAATTGCGAATTTTTGGCTAGGCGAGTATAAAGAGTGAGGTTTTTGGGAGGAATCGGAGGCGTTAGGAGGCAACAGATTCACGAGCAATTTTGGAGGCTTTATAAGCCAGGACGATTCCGATCGTGAGAGGGAGTTCATTGAGGATTTCAAAAAAGAAACACACACAGAGAGCGAGCGAGCTATTCGCGAGAGGATCCGGCCGCGAGCTAGAGGAAGAAGAGCCAAGCGTCCTCCATAGCGACTGACGGACAGTTGACTTCGTCAATTCCGATCAGGCTTCCTCCGAACTTCAAGAGGCCTCCAAGACTCAGCGAAGCTAATCTTCGCCACAAACAGGTGCGTTTCCTCCTCCAAATCTGCCTGTTCTCGCTCTTGTTCACTGTTCATTCTGGTCCTATTCAATTTCAATCGAATCAACCAAAAGTCATGGTTCTCGATCATAACAGGGATGCATACAACGTGATTTCCTGTTTGTTTTGCTGGTTATATCTCATTGAATCCCGCGAAGTGATTTTAGTAAACTTTCGACTCCGCACTTTACATGTTCGATGAATTGCCTTAGGAGTTAGTTTTGACGCTTCGATTTCGATCAGCTGTTCCTATTACTATATCTGTGCTACTCGTGCTTTCATTCGAACCTAGAATGTTCGCTAAACTTGGCCTATCACCTTTCGTGCACTGACTTGGCTCGAATCGTCGTCCGAGAATTCTTGACTTAAGCCTCCAACTGGAAATGACCAAGTGAATAATCATGAGGCTCGTGGAAGTGCAGTTAGGTCTTCTAGAGTTCCATTTGTGTTTTTGGTTTGATTGCTTCAGGACTTGACGGTCGCTAATAGAAAAATTTGAGTTCGCCGGAAAGTCGTGGATGGTCTGAGTTGTGGAGGTCGATTCTGGCACAGAAGGGGAGTTACTTTGCTGGGTTTTAGACTGGAGTAGTTTAGCATCTGTTTTAGACGAAAATTAGATAGGAAATCGCATGTGCGGGGCTCGATTTGGGGTTTTTTCGACGAACTCGCCGGAGCCGCGGCCTTTCCCGGTCGTCTTCTCCGGCGAGTCGTTGACTCGGTCGTTGTAACAAATTGTGCTCAATAACGGCCAAGATGTTGACACGTGGCGAGTTCTCGGTCGTTGGATTAAAATAGGCGGAAATTAAAAAAAAATAATAATATAGAACAAAATTAAAAATTCAAAAATAAATACCGAAACTACGTCGTTTTGTGTCGGGTTAGGGTAATGGGCCTTGGGCCAGGTCAGATAGTGGGCCGGGTCCATTTGACCCGGTCCGTATAACAAATAAAAATATAAATAATGAATAAAAAAATAATAAAAATTTAGGAAATTGGATTACATAAAAATATATGTAGAAAATCAAAAAATCAAAACGGTGCCGTTTAGGGCTAGACCCGAATGAGCCTTCGGGCCGGTTCTCAAGTGGGCCGGGTCGACCCGACCCGGTCCGGGAAATTAGGGAAATAATAATTAAATGCATAATAAAAAAATAAAAAATATAATAAAAAATATAATAAATAAAAATCTCGAAAAAGTAAAAATCCGTAAAAATCATAATAATAATAATATAATAAATAATAATAAAAAATATTAGTATAAAAAAATATATAAATAATAATAATAAACGAATAAATAAACAATCAAATAAGAATATAAAAATAGAATAAAAAAAATAAAAATATATATATAATATAAAAATTCTAAAAATCTTATAAAAAACTTAGAAAAAATTAGGAAATTTCGAAAATAAAAAATTATTAATTAAATAAAAAATCATAAAAATATAATAAAAAAATCATAAAAACTTTAGAAAATTTTGAAAATTTGTTAGAAAATATAGAAAATATTTAAAAAAATAGGAAAAAATCTAGAAAATCAAAAATAAAAATTCCAGAAAATACAGAAAATGTTCCAAAAAATAGGAAAATTCTTAGAAAGTCTTAGAAAATTCTAAAAAAATTCAGAAAAATCTTAAAAAAAATTCAGAAAAATCCTCAAAAATTATGGAAATTAGGGAAAAACCACATTCAACTTGTTGGACCTATTTTCACATTCTTGATTCCCCGAACCTTTCAAAATGACCATTTTGCCCCTCTGGTCAATCTGACCCAAGCCATTCCAAATCACCCCTGAACCCAATTGACATGTTTTCTAGGCTTTCACAAGACTCCCCTAGGCTAGTTTTGACTGCTTTTGATGCGATTCTCTATGAATTGATTCCTTGATTGCGCATTTATTTCTATGATTGTGATTGATAGGATAGATACTCCGTTTGCATGAACCCTTTAGACTTTCAGAGCCTACCTTACCCAGTCTCGCCCGCATGAACTCCTTAGATTAGGAAAATCACTCAACATAGGTACCGAAAGGGCGTCGATAGTAATATCGGCGTAACTAAGTCCCGAATCCAAATCTCTGGTTTTCGCAGAATCGAACGATTTCTCCCAATCGCTCGATAGGGTTTCCGATCATACCCTCCAAGAAATGATTGGTGGCGACTTCGATGGCATGCACACTGATCACATGTCACCCGACCACACTAAGGTTGACATCGATTTAAATCTTTCTTGACGCGATTGGTATGGGCCTGGGAGGGCCCGAGCGAAGCCCAGATACTTCAAAATGGGCCCAGCAATTCATTAGCTCTCTCGAGACTATGCGCAAATACGAGAATCTCGGGAGGGTCGCGACATCCATCTTGCTCTCTTTGAATTAGGGTTTTCTGGTTTTTTCGATGGTTGAAATAATTTTGTCTCTCCATATTACTATATTTCTAGATTCAATAATTTTATATGAGGAACTATTGAAACTCAATCACTTACTGCTATTACTTTCAGTTTTCTATTGAGGCCTATCTCCTTAGCGAAGTCTCTTTCTATCGAGAATTCAAAAAGTTTTTTGTGCGACCATGAAATGATTAGCAGAATTAATAATATCAACCTAGGTATTAATTACATGACCTTGACCATCAACTACGGATTGGTTGAAATTGAAACCATTTAGGTTGAAAGCCATAATACTGATACCTAAAGCAGTAAACCAGATACCTACTTCTTGTACGACCTTCTTTTTCATCATGTATTGAGATGAATTGGAGTACTTACTCCTATGTGCACTTGGCAAGAAGAATAAGATGACCCCAAGACATGCGGAAGATTTGGTTTTCATTCACAGTAACATTCGTGTTCTATCAAGAAAAAACCCATAATATTTAGAAGGAGAGACCAAGATGTAGGATATTGGTAGAGATGCATTTGACATATTTGAAAATGTTGGGGTGCTTGAAGTTACAAATCTTTACTTGATGAGTCGGATATAGAGTCTATTGTTTTGTAAAAAGGAGTGGATGATGTACATGAACGACTTCTTGTTATATTTGATGGTGACATGGGTTTTTTTTTTTCAACTTATTGCTAAATATTAAATTTAAGGGCGGAATATGGATTGCTTGTTTTTTTCTTTGTCCAAGTTTTATGATTTATTGTGATGACATGTAGTTGAATTTTTCAATTCCAAACATTAATATTAACAAATGGCGGATTTTTTTAGTATAAATTCACTCGAGGGTTTTTATTTATTTATTTAAATTATTTATGGAATCATAAAAATGATAATTTATCATGTATACTTAAAAATATATATTTAATACATTTGTGTCGGTGCTATGTAGCTTTTAATACATTTTGTGTCGGTGTCATGTGATTCCATAAAAATCAACATGCCTATCCTCTTGTGAGCTTCTCAAGTTTGCGTGGCATGAGGGGATTGATAAGCTACTTGAGAAATGGAAGAAGATGTTGATCAGTATCAACCAAGTGCTTGAGAAATGGAAGAAGATGCTGATTAGTATCAACCACGTGCTAGTTGATGTAGAGGATAAGCAATTGAGCGGTGATCTTGGGCTGAAGTCGTGGCTCGAAGATCTCAGTAACTTGGCCTACAATATTGAAGATTTGTTAAATGAGTGTGCCATAGGGTATATTAAAAGTAAGTCCACGGTAAGTTCCTTTTTCTGAGTGGTTGCTTTAGATTGAGCCTGAAAAAATTTATGTTCAACTGTAAAATGAGATCCAAGATGGAAGTTATGGACGACAGATTATAGGAGAAATACTCTTAGCCTGAGGGAGAATTCAGGAAGCGATCAGCATATGGTCGACTAGATAAGCTAGATTCCACTACGAATTTGACCAAGACTTGTTTTGTTTGTAGGGAGGATGAAAAAATGGAGATCCTCAAATTACTAACCAGAGAAGAATACGATAGCACATGTGCGGATCGAAAAGTGATTTCCATCGTAGGAATGCTGGGTGTTATTAAGACGGCTTTGGTTTAGAAAGTCTACAATGATGGATTCACTAACTATTTCAATGTGAAAGCATGGGCTTGCATTTTTCGATGATTTTGAAATGATTGCTATTAAAAAGAGTATCCTATAGAACACCAACCTCACTTTCTCCTGTGAAAGTAGGGACCTAGATTGGCTTCAAAATAAGCTCAAAGAAACCTTTCGAAGTAAAAAGTTTCTTGTTGTTTTAGATGATGTTTGGAACAAGAATTCTGGAAATTGGACTAAATTCTTGAAGATTTTTAGATCGGGAGTGTAGGGAAGCAAGATCATTATCACGACACAAAATTCTCACATTGTTAAAATAGCCCATGCTCTAGAGTATATTCTCAACGTGTTGCCACAAGATGCTTGTATCCCTATGTAGGCATTTCATGCTTGGAGTCAAAAATTGTAATCGTCGTCCTGATCTTGAAACATTAGGCTAGAAAATTGCGTAAAAATGCAAACATTGCCATTAGCTGCGACAACATTGGGTGGGCTGCGAAGCTCTAATGTTGATCCCATGAATGGGAAGTTATATTGAATAGCAAATTTGGGACCTACCGGAAGAAAGTAATGACTTCGTTCCGGCTTTAAAACTTAGCTACCTCCATCTCCCTTCCAATTTGAGGAGAAGTTTAGCTTACTATGGTATATTTCCCAAGGACCATGAAATCAGATGGGACGAGTTTCACTAGTGGATTGCAAAGGGCTCGTCAGAGGGAAAAGAAGGAAAGAACCCTTTAAATGCAAGTTTGAAGTATTTCAATGAGCTATTATCTAGATCGTTATTTCAGAAGTTGAGTAGCAATGAATGACGATTCTTGGTGCATGATCTTGTGAATGACCTAGAAAAGCTAGTTACAGGGTGCAACCCATTTTAGTGTAGGTTGTTTGAGTTCGAGGGTGATCAAGGGAGTTCGAGTTCATGGGTGATCAAAATAATGCTTCTTTGGCTTGTCACGCCTCATTCATTTCCAGTGCACATATCGTGCAAAAAAGATTCGAGATATATCATGGAATGAAGCTTCTATGTTCATATCTTCGAAGAATTCTAGCCTTTGATATAAGCTACATAGCATCAACACGACACTAACATGTTGACATGTGATTTCTAAAAAAGAGAGAATTTCGACATGTTGATTTTTATGGAATCACATGTCACTGACACAAATGTATTAAAGCCTAGAATTCTTAAATAAATCACATGTCTAAATATTTATGGAATCATAAAAATGATTATTTTTAGAAATCACATGTCAACACGTTATGTCGTGTCGGTGCTATGTAGCTTATATCAAAGGCTAGAATTCTTCCGAAGATATATGAGCATAAAAGCTTCATTCCATGATATATCTTGAATCATTTTACACGATATGTGCATTGGAAATGAATGAGGCAGGACAAGCCAAAGAAGCATTATTTTGATCACCCATTAACTCGAACTCCCTTGATCACCCTTGAACTCAAACTCCCCTACACTAAAATGGGTTGCACCTGCAACTAGCTTTTCTAGGTCATTCACAAGATCATGCACCAAGAATCGTCATTCATTGCTACTCAACTTCTGAAATAACGATCTAGATAATAGCTCATTGAAATACTTCAAACTTGCATTCAAAGGGTTCTTTCCTTCTTTTCCCTCTGACAAGCCCTTTGCAATCCACTAGTGAAACTCGTCCCATCTGATTTCATGGTCCTTGGGAAATATACCATAGTAAGCTAAACTTCTCCTCAAATTGGAAGGGAGATGGAGGTAGCTAAGTTTTAAAGCCGGAACGAAGTCATTACTTTCTTCCGGTAGGTCCCAAATTTTGCTATTCAATACAACTTCCCATTCATGGGATCAACATTAGAGCTTCGCAGCCCACCCAATGTCGTCGCAGCTAATGGCAATGTTTGCATTTTTACGCAATTTTCTAGCCTAATGTTTCAAGATCAGGACGACGATTACAATTTTTGACTCCAAGCATGAAATGCCTACATAGGGATACAAGCATCTTGTGGCAACACGTTGAGAATATACTCTAGAGCATGGGCTATTTTAACAATGTGAGAATTTTGTGTCGTGACAATGATCTTGCTTCCCTACACTCCCGATCTAAAAATCTTCAAGAATTTAGTCCAACTTCCAGAATTCTTGTTCCAAACATCATCTAAAACAACAAGAAACTTTTTACTTCGAAAGGTTTCTTTGAGCTTATTTTGAAGCCAATCTAGGTCCCTACTTTCACAGGAGAAAGTGAGGTTGGTGTTCTATAGGATACTCTTTTTAATAGCAATCATTTCAAAATCATCGAAAATGCAAGCCCATGCTTTCACATTGAAATAGTTAGTGAATCCATCATTGTAGACTTTCTAAACCAAAGCCGTCTTAATAACACCTAGCATTCCTACGATGGAAATCACTTTTCGATCCGCACATGTGCTATCGTATTCTTCTCTGGTTAGTAATTTGAGGATCTCCATTTTTTCATCCTCCCTACAAACAAAACAAGTCTTGGTCAAATTCGTAGTGGAATCTGGCTTATCCAGTCGACCATATACTGATCGCTTCCTGAATTCTCACTCAGGCTAAGAGTATTTCTCCTATAATCTGTCGTCCATAACTTCCATCTTGGATCTCATTTTACAGTTGAACATAAATTTTTTTGGGCTCAATCTAAAGCAACCACTCAGAAAAAGGAACTTACCGAGGACTTATTTTTAATATATCCTATGGCACACTCATTTAACAAATCTTCAATATTGTAGGCCAAGTTACTGAGATCTTCGAGCCACGACTTCAGCCCAAGATCACCGCTCAATTGCCTATCCTCTGCATCAACTAGCATGTGGTTGATATTGATCAGCATCTTCTTCCATTTCTCAAGCACCTGGTTGATACTGGTCAACATCTTCTTCCATTTCTCAAGTAGCTTATCAATCCCCTCACAAGAGGCCAACCTATTAAACAGCACCTTAATAAAAGCGCTAAGAAAGAGCTCTGCTAATAGTCTTATCTTATTGGTCATGATTAATTAGCAATGCCAATAAAATAGTAGGAGCTTCTAATTGTCAAATTGATTGAGAATTAAAAATTCAAACAACTTGGTGCAAACATAATGAATTACTAATATCCCATAGTGATATATGTTTTTTCCTTACCCCAACATTTTAAGATAAATGATGGTTTAGGAAAGAATGTTAATAGCATGCAATTTACTTAGGTGTCCATTCATATGGGAAAAATACTATTGGGGATGTTCCACCAATTGCAAGGGAAAGTTTGCACGAAATTTATTTGAATTAGTACTTGGGCAAGTTTGCACTGGTGATTTTTTCTAGGTACTTGGAAAGTTTGCACGAAATTCGCACCAAAAGCTTTATGAATTGGTTTTTGGGAATGTTCGCAGCAATTGCAAGGGAATATTCGTACGAAAAGTTGTTTAAATTAGTACTTGGGCAAGTTTGCACAAAGAAATATTTTTATAGGCACTTGGAAAAGTTCACACCAAAAGCTTTGTGAATTGGTTCTAAATATATATTTTTAAATATATAAATATATATTTAATATGCAACGTGTCAAAATTTCCTATTTTTTCAGAAATCATGTGTTAGTGTGTCGTGTTGTGTGTTGTGTCGTGTTGATGCTACATAGCTTATAACAAGGGCTAGAATGCTTCCAAAGAGATATTAGCTTAGAAACTTCATTCCATGATATATCTTGAATCTTTTTTGCATGATATGTGCACTGGGAATGAATGAGGCTTAAGGAGCCAAAGATGTATTACTTGATCACCCTTGAACTCAAACTCCCCTGCACTAAAATGGGTTGCACCTGTAACTAGCATTGCCAGGTCATTGACAAGATCATGACCAAGAATCGTGATTCACTGCTACTTGACTTCTAAAATAATCATTTAGATAGTAGCGATTGAAATACTTCAAACCTGCATTCCAAGGGTTCTTTCCTTCTTTTCTCTTCGACAAGTCCTTTGTAATCCACTAGCAAAACTCATCCCGTCTGATTTCATGGTCCTTGGGAAATATATCATAGTAAGCAAAACATCTCCTCAAATTGGAAGGGAGATAGAGGTAGCTAAGTTTTAAAGCCGGAAGGAAGTCATTACTTTCTTCCGGTATGTCCCAAATTTTGCTATTCAAACAACTTTCCATTCATGGGGATTGACATTAGAGCTTAGCAGCCCACCCAATATCATTTTTTTGCAATTTTTTGGCCTAATGGGATGACGATCGAAATTTTCAACTCCAAGTATGAAATGCCTACAAAGGGATACAAGCATCTCATGAAAACACGTTGAGAAAATACTCTGGAGCATGGGCTATTTTAACAACGTGAGAATCGTGTGTTGTGACAATGATCTTGCTTCCCTTCATTCCCGATCTAAAAATTTTGAAGAATTTGGTCTAATTTCCAGAATTGTTGTTCCAAACATCATCTAAAACAACAAGAAACTTTTTCTTAGAAAGGTTTTCTTTGAGCTTATTCTAAAGCCAATCCAAGTCCCTATTTTCATGGGACAAAGTAATGTTGGTGTTCTATAGGATACTTTTTGTAATAGCAAGCATGTCAAAATCATTGAAAACGCAAGCCCATGCTCTCACATTAAAATAGTGAGTGAATCTAGCATCATTGTAGACTTGCTAAGCCAAAGCCATCTTCATAACACCTGTGATTCCTACAATGGGAATCACTTTTAGATCTGCAAATGTGTTATCGTCTTCTTCTCTGGTTAGTAATTAGAGGATCTCCATTTTTTCATCCTTCCTACAAATGAAACAAGTCTCAGTCAAATTGGTAGTAGAATTCGGCTTATCCAATTGGCCACATGCCGATTGCTTCCTCGAATTCTCCCTCAGGCTAAGAGTATTTTTTCCGAGTTATGACCTCTTGTAATCTACCATCCATAACTTCCATCTTGGATCTCATTTTGCAGTCGAACATAAATGCTACAGTGCTCAATCTGAAGCAACCACTAAAAAAAGGAAATTTACTATGGATTTATTTTCAGTATATCTTGTGGCACACTCATCTAGCAAGTCTTCAATGTCATAGGCCATGTTACCAAGATCTTCAAGCTACGACTTCACCCCAAGATTGCTGGTCAATTGCCTATTCTTTGCATCAACCAAACCCGGTTGATACTGATCAACATCTTCTTCCATTTCTCAAGCAACTTATCAATCCTCTCATGCCACTTAAACTTGAGAAGCTCACGAGAGGCCAACCTATTAAAGAGCACCTTAATAAAGGCGCTAAGAAAGAGCTCTGCCAATAGTCTTATTTTATTGGTCGTGATTAAGTAGCAATGCCAATAAAATATTAGAATCTTTAATTGTTAAATTGATTGAAAATTAATAATTCAAACAACTTGGTGCAAAAATATTGAATTACTAATATCCCATAGTGATAAAAAAAAATTCCTTACCCAAAATTTTAAGATAAATGATGGTTTAGGAAAGAATGTTAATAGCATGTAAATTTACTTAGGTCTCCATTCATATGGAAAAATACTATTTGGGGATGTTCACACCAATTGCAAAGGAAAATTCGCAAGAAAGGTTGTTTGAATTACTACTCGGGCAAGATTGCACCAAGTAATTTTTTCTAGGCACTTGGGAAAGTTTGCACAAAATTTGCACCAAAAACTTTGTGAATGATTTTTGGGAGTGTTCACATGAAAAGTTGTTTGAATTAATACTTGGGCCAGTTTGCACCAAGAGATTTTTTATAGGCACTTGGGAAAGTTCACACAAGGTATGCACCAAAAGCTTTGTGAATGTTTGCACCAATCACAAGGAAAGTTCTCGACAATAATTTATGTCAAACATTTTGTGAGTGATAAAAATATCTTCCCTTCATTTATTTTTATAAGCAATACAAGTGATCATTTTAGAAAAATATTTTTCAAAATCATTCCTTTTTTGCGAAACGAGCACAACTTTAGTGTTGGCTTGTAGCTAATCTATTTTCTCTAGTAGTTTGGATTCTTAGTTATGAATGTATAATATGGAATGCAAATCGCATAGGAATCTAACTTTTCAAAAAAAATTTACTTGCCAAGGAGAGATTGCTTTCCTTTTAACTTCCTAGTCAGCCAAAATCAGGTACAAATTTTCCTCATCCCCTGATCGTTTCATAAATTTTTCTAATTATATCTTCTCCTTTATTTGGTAAAGTAAGATGTATAAAAACTTAACCAAAATGCAGATTACAAAATAAAACCCGACGACACAAGGAAAAGCCTTGCACTCATGATGACACTAGGGAATGTCACTATGCAGGGGTGTCAAGGGTGAGGTTACAAAAGATTTTTTTTTTTTGGTTGGTTTGGGGGGGAGTAACCCAAGGGGAGAATACATAGGGGGAAAGGGTGGCCAAACAGATAGCCCAAAAAAAAAAGAGACTGCTTTGAACAACAACCGAAGGTCAATCAAAAACTGACGGAGAAATGTCCCAACTTCCTTGCATCCTTCTAATTATTTTTTTAATCTCAAGACTTGCTGAAAGTTAGATCTCTTGAGGCTCTAGAAACAAAAGCGACAGTGGTACGAAGAATAGATGAACCCAAAACCGAGCGGAATCTGGTAAGAACAGGGACATTTCTTCATGAGTTTGAAACCCATGGCAAGCCGAAAGAATAAATTGATATAAATGGTGCCTATGACCTAGTGCTACCGGAGGCTTGGTTGCTTGCCCTCGCCGTGATTTTGTTGGGAGGTTAGTGGATAGAGTGGTGTCTATTCATACAGTATGACCTAAATTTTCTTTTCACCTATAAGCATATTAACTTAAAGAACACTCACTACGAAAATCTCTCCTTGGCAAAACTTGTGAAGTTTTTTTTAAAGAAATTTTTTTAAGAAAAAATCAATTCACTTTCCTTACAAAAGAAACTGCCAATGGTCTTATCTTATCCATCGTGATAAATTAACAATGTGAATAAATTATTAGAAGCTTTTAATTGTTAAATTAATTGAAAATGAATAATTCAAACAAATTGGTGCAACCATACTGAATTACTAATGTCCCATAGGGATAAATGTTTTTTCCTCACCCCAATATTTTAAGACAAATGATCATTTAAGAAAGAAAGTTTTTTTTTTTTGGGTAAGGGACCTTTAGGAAAGAATGTTAATAGCATGTAAATTTACTTATTTCCCATAGTGTCAGCAAGCCTCATGATCTTCCTACTCAGCGGTGTCCATTCATCTGGGAAAATACTATTTGGAAACGTTTACACTATCACAGGGAAAGTTTGCATGAAAGTTATTTGAATTAGTACTCGGGCAAGTTTGCACCAAGTGATTTTTTCTAGGCACTTGGGAAAGTTTGCATGAAATTCGCACCAAAAGCTTTGTGAATTGATTTTTGGGAATGTTCGCACCAATTGCAAAGGAAAATTCACATGAAAAGTTATTTGAATTAGTATTTGGGCAATTTGCACAAAGAAATTTTTTTTATAGGCACTTGGAAAAATTTGCACGAGTTTTGTACCAAAGTTTTGTCAATTGGTTTCTGGGAATGTTCACACCAATTGTAAGGAAAGTTCTCGACAGCAATTTATGTCTAAAGATTTTTGTGAACGATAAAAATATCTTTCATTCATTCATTTTTGTAAACAATACGAGCAATTATTTTTAAAAATATTTTTTTCAAAATCATATTCCTTTTCGCGAAATGAACACAACCTTAGTGTTTGGTGGCTTGTAGCTAATGTATTTTCTCCAGTAGTTCGCATTCTTAGTTTATGAATGTATAATATGGAATGCAAATCGCATAGGAATCTAACTTTCCAAAATTGTGTTTACTTGGCAAGGAGTGATTGCTTTCCTTTTATCTTTCTAGTCAGCCAAACTCAGGTACAAAGATTGTTTCATACAATTCTTCTAATCATATCTTTAATCTCAAGAGTTACCGATAATTAGATCCCTTGTATCATCTACATTCGGAGGCTCTGGAAACAAAAGCGATGGTGGTATGGGGACGGCGACTGGATGAACCCAAAATCGAGTTGAACTTGGTAAGAGCATGATAAATACAAATGGTGCCTATAGCTCAATTGCTTACGTCCGTTGTGATTCCGTCGAGAGGTTGGTAGAAAGAGTGGCGTGAGCGAGCAGTACCAACGTCATCTTCGTTGGGGTTGAGGCTCTAGAACGAAGTGAAGATGGCACATGGAGCAGATGAATGCGCGAGGATCAAAATCAATGACCGTGATCATGCCTCGTAAAGATCAACACGGATGCCAAGAAGCTGATGAAACTGCATGTATATCACCCTACCCCTAGCCTTAGCTCAGTCCATCGTACTTTGAAATTAAGGCTTGTATGTCAACTATTCTAATTCTAAAAGATGATTTTGATTAAAATGATTTTTTTTATAATTTTGTTCCCTGGATAAATTTTAGAGAATTAGAGCACGTTTGGTAACTGCATAAAATTTATGTTCTTGAAACAGAACACATTTGATAATTGTACATAATTTCTGTTCTCAGGAACAATTACTCTTCCCAATTTTTGTCATTTAAGTCAAATAATTATGTATTACTTTATGAAATTTCATCTTACATTTCGAATTAATAAAAGATTAATTCATTTTGATTCTCTTATATAACATATTGCATAATTGAAATGTAAATATAAATATCAAGAATCGCCGCAAGTCATTTTCATCATTTATTATGAGGTTTCATCCTAATGTTTTGATTGAGCAAACAATCAACACGAGCAATACTTTCGTTTCTACAAGAGAAATGCACTGCACTGCCCCTCATTAGTGTGCATTTTAGTTCGAGGAAATCAAATCTCAATCTAATTCATCAAAAACTTAAGAACAAGAGCTTACTAAGTGTTCGTGCTTGTCATTTTTATCTTTTTCCAAAATTTTCTAAAACTAGACTAAGTTAAAAGTACATAAACCTAGGCAAATCACAACCAGTAAAATTAAATACACAATCAAGAAATTATGGCATTGATGTATCGCATCATAAACCCTAATGAAGCCTTAAGGGCTTTGAGAAATGTGGTTCGAGTTTAATTTTAAAGGTGTTTATGATTTTCCTAAAAAAGAATAAAATCAATGAAATCTAGGAATCTAGACCCAATTTTATGAAAATGAGGTCAAACTAGCTTAATCTAAGCTTCTTCAATTTTTAGGGATTTTCTAAAAACTTTCTAGTTTTTTAGAATTTTCCAATTTTTTTCAAATTTTTATTTTATTTTATTATTTTATATATTTTATTTGAAAATGAGACCTCATTCTATTTTAAGTTGAGGGAAAAATGATGAGAGAATTGAAAGAGAAAAGTGAGATATGTGGGACTTCATTCTATTTTGTAATTCTCAAAGTGATTCTTTTTTTTTCAAAATCAACTTTTTTTTTTCCTTTTTTCAACAACTAAATTTTATTTATTCTTGTTTTGCTTCAAAACTATTTTTGAGAGCAGAATCAAATCAAAATTATCTATGTTATCAAATAGGATTCTTATTTTTTTTTCAAAAAACAGAATCAAAGAACAAGAATGGTTACCATATAAGCCCTAAATGAACGCAAGCTTCAAGTTTCAAAAATAGTTGATAGGTTTGTACGACGTCTAGACAAAAACCGTTTATTTTGGACTTTTTCCTTTTTTTCCTTCCCATCAGAATTTTCGATGTAGGACGTCGCATCATTGTTTTTATTCGTATTTCAATCTCAAGACCAGCACGAAGAAGAAGATTAAGGATTCAATTGACAAAAAAAATTAATTTGATTTAATATTTGGCAACTTATATTTCTTGAATTCTTTTTTTGTAACTTAGGTATGCTCTCTCAAGATCACATAATCAAATTGAATCACATGCGAAAAAATCAAGTGGCTATAGATCGAATTAAATTGAGAACCTTCAAGCTTCTATTGTTTTCTCTCTTTTTGCCGCATATGATTATAGTCACTGTGAAGCCTCCCACGAAGTACCTCACTTGGATTTGCCCCGCAACCATTCAAATAGTCAGAATTTAATATATACTTATTCATACCCCATCATTATAGAATGCATAAATGTTATATTAGCGATAAAACATAGCCAAATCCCCAAATTATAGTTTTTGCTATGGCATCCCATCATAGCAAATGATCGATGTGGGTAGTGCGCTCTTAGGATGGCTCGGGACGATGGACTAGTTTTTAACTTGTAAAAGTCAGTTAGATACCACTCGGCCATTAAATACAAAAGAAAAACCCATAACTTCAATATGGGTTTTCTAGGGTTCTCTAGAATATTTTTCAAGGGTGGGCAATTATGTAATTGTCCTATGCTCTAGAACTTTCTGATTTATGGTGGTAGTTGAGTAAATGGGGATTTGTAATGTAAACCATTAGATCGAGAGTAGATTATGGTTGTAACGAGGCCTCTACTATATAAAGTGGTGTCCTCTCCTCATTTGAGGTATCCAATAGCAAGCAATACAAAGCGTTCCTCTCCCAAAGCTTTAGCTTTAGAGCTTTCAAGCTTAGGCCCCAATAGCCCCCTGCAAAAGGTCAGGCATTTGACGCTAGCTCATTGTAGAGACTTGCTAAGCCAAAGCCGTCTTCCAACACCCGACATCCCCACGAGGTGAATCACTTTTGATCCCACATGCACTGTCATCTTCGTCTCTGATCAGTTAATTTTGAGGATATCCATTTTTTCATCCTCCCACAAACAAACAAGTCTCGTCAAAATTCTAGTGAATCTGCTTAGCCAGTTGGCATATGGCTAATTGCTTTCGCGACTTCTCCCTCAGGCTAGAGATATTTTTATGATTTATGATCTCCTTCAATCTGCCGGTCCATATTTCTATCTTTGGATCTCAGTTTGCTATCGAACATAAATTTTCCTGGCTCAATAGGAAGTAAACCACTTGGAAAGGATACCCGAGACTTATTTTTCAATCATACGCTGTGATGGGAGAGAGGGGGAAAGGTGGCGGGGGGGGACGGCTCTTTGGGGGACCCGGCGGAAGGAGAGCGGGGGCGGGGGGAGCAGGGACGGGAGAGGAGGAGGAAGGAGCGCGAGCGGAGGCGGAGGCGGTCGCTATTCGGGGTTTCATAGGGTGCGTCATCTGAGCGGAGGACCCTCCGCATGGGGCGGCGGGGATTCGCCTCCAGGGGGGAGGTAGTCGATACCGGGTAGTCCGGTATAGGCGGCGGGGAGGGTTGCTCAGTTAGGGACATACGCGGCCGAGCACCTTCGGGGGCAGAGAGGGGGGGAGGCGCGGGAGAGAGAGGCGGGACGGGAGATGGATGGGGAGAGTAGGAAGGGAGGAGGAGAGGAGAGGGAGAGGGGCAGTCGCCGCGCGGGGAAGGAGCTCGGGGAGGGAGGCGGGGCCGTGGCTAGGAGGAGGGAAAAGTTGGTTTACT
Organism: Psidium friedrichsthalianum; assembly: GCA_019149425.1. NCBI lineage: Eukaryota > Viridiplantae > Streptophyta > Magnoliopsida > Myrtales > Myrtaceae > Psidium > Psidium friedrichsthalianum. Next base: position 28 of record JAGVVM010008064.1, on the reverse strand, counting down.
CTTTGTGTGGAGGAATCGCGTCTGCAGG
>JAGVVM010008063.1:0-19812 GCA_019149425.1 Psidium friedrichsthalianum | reverse complement strand
GGAACGAAAAACAGGATCTCCCATGTCGGCCGCGCTCCATCTGATGAGCAAAATCTTTTTAAAAGGCTTGTCGCCTCTACCATCGGCGAACTCACAACCGGCACAAACCATCTCTGTGCCTCCAGTGATATGATCATAGATGGCGATCCGATGACTCCAATCGTGTCATGAGCGTTATCGGAAGTAGTCAATCTCCGGCTGATAATCAGCACCTAGCCTTTCTGTTTCTGCCCTCATCCTCCTCTCCTCCTCCTTATTCCTGCACTATCTGCTTAGACGATGGAGAAGAAGGAGAGGAGACAGGTCCTCGCGAAGCAAACTCATTCCTATTGCAACAACCGGGTCACATACCCTAGGTGAATCCTCCACATTTGCGAAGCATTTTAGATTAGGACTACTGCCGGCAACCGCCGCACAACAGAAGAAGAGAATTTGCTGCTGCCGCCACCCGCCGCCGCCGATATGGTTAAACGGTAATTGTGGGTGAGTTGTGGTAATATTGATGTTATATTCCTGTTGATGCTGTTGACGATGAAGCCTGGCTCCCACATCTGCACAAGAGAAGAAGTTCCTCCTCCAACCCCAGAATAGTGTTACCGGTCTCCGATTGGGATGCGCATTCGGCATACAGAAGAAGAAGAAGGGAGAAGGAGAGGAGAAGGTATCTCCATCGTGGCGAGGACACCATATCTCCAGCTTGTGAGGTGCCCATCGATCGAAACCCCGAGCTTAGCCTTAGGCGTTAGCTGCAACGACGACGAAGACAAATTCCGGCCGTCTCGTCTCTGTTCAAATGCCATTCGAGCCACGCAAAGGGTTTAACTTCGCGCGAGCGGTCCACCTGTTGTTGTTGGTGTTGGTGCGTCGTTGTCGTTGTTGGTGACATGGGCTTGTGAGAAGAATTGTCATCGGGAGGCACGTGTGGAGGTGATCTCTGACCAGTCCTTGATGTTCTTGCGCGAAGCTCTCTGTTACATCGTCTCTCGGTTGTGAATCCCCCAACACGCAACCGAACGGAGACGCCGCCCGCTGGCGATCTCCACTGAGAAGACGCCATATTCACCCCGTAATAAAAAACTCTCGGCCAAAAAAAAAGGAAATTGCAAGAAATTCAAGATCACAAATGAGGGGAGAGAACCATTGGGCAAAATCGGTGAGAGATCGGACGGGGGAAATCAATCAATCTCACGGGAAGCCGTCTGACAATTCCAAATCTTCTTTGAGGATTCCCAATTGTTTTTTTTTTCTTCTGGTCCTTCGTTTGGGCCGAGTTCCTCCAGAACAAAATAACGAGGAGAGAGAGAGAGAGAGAGAGGGAAAACCGACTACCTACTGGACGACACCTACAAACCCATCAAGCTATCTCTAAAGAGGCGCTTTCAAAATCGGGCGGCCAAACTCTCATGTCAAAAACCCTATTTGGTCCCGCTTTCTCAGCCTATAATTCTGCCTCCCGTTAACAGCTATAGAGAGAGAGAGAGAGAGAGAGAGAGAGAGGTGGCGATTTTGCTTGGAAGGGAAGAGGCGAGGACCGGGCAGAGGAAAACAGAACACGAAACAGAGTGAAACAGAGCAAACCCAAAAAAATCAGGGAGGGACGGACGTTGGTTTCTTCTTTTTTCTTCCAGCCGTTGCAAAGCGTCCGAGCGTGGGGACCCCCTCGTCTTATTGAGACTCAGTTTCTAGAGGGGAATCCCTAAGGTTGCCCAAAAATAGACCCGCCTTTAAGAACCTCCTCTATCCTGCCTTCCCTGCACTTCATTTGCCTTATTTCGCCCTCAGCCCCCTCCCTTTCCATTTTCTTCCCATCTTTGATTCTGACCGGATTTGAGTGGGGGAGTGCCATTAATTGCGCTGCCCCGTTTTCACTGCACCTCCTCTCTTGATTCTGATAGTTTCCTTAATCTTGCTTTGACGGTCCACCTGTCGAGTTTGCAGCCACCCCAAGGGACTTAACCCCCATGCCTAAAATGAAGTTCGTCCCATCTTCTTGGCACCTGCCCACTCTCCTCCCTCCTGGTTTAAAAGGGATGAGTTTTGGCGTTGAGCATTAAAGAACAGACAGACTGATTCTAAACCGTTGCAAGGGCTTTCGTAGATGCAATGCCTGTCCTGTTCTTTCTTTCGAATTCCCTTTTTCTATGTGAGGTCAACGATTCAACGTCCAGTGAAGTGCTGCTAACAGAGGTTCGAGTGGGAATGGGCGTAGTGGTTCACGTAAGCATCAGGGGGTCGAGAAATTGAGGTCGTGATGCGGGTGAGAAATTTCTTTCTCGGTAAACACCATAATGTCTTGAAGTGTAGTTAGAATGCTAAAGACAAATTCCACAGTATCATTCTGATTGTTACAGCCCTACAAGGTTGAGTAATTTCTCCATACTTATGGAGTTGATGTTACCAGAGAGGGACACCATATGCTGCTCAAAAACTGTAATTTTTAAAAAAAAAAAAATACTATTTCGACAAAGTACGTGGACGTACGCAACGATGTCCGGAATCATGATTAAAAAAAAAAACTCTTGATATCGAAAGAGATACATGGTACTTCGTACTTGAGAAAGTATTAAGGTCATTTATGATTGGCTAATTTGCCGATCAAATTTCTACTTGTAAGCTGTGGAACGGTTATAAGTTTCCTAAAAGGGTTTGGATAATATATTGTAAATTTGTGACAATTTATTGTGTTGAAAAACAGTTTTTTGACCAGGCAAAAATTTTAATTCGATGAAAGATCCCCCCCCCGTAGTTTTACTCTTTGCGGTCTTTCAAAAGTACTCGAAATTGTAATAATTCAATTAATCAAATCCATGAACGGGGTTGATTTTGTCCGCCTGCCCCCCAGCACTAATGCCCAAATTTTTCTTTTCGAGTTTGTGAAGCCAGGGTTAGCAAGTTGGATCACCTTAACCCTAAACGATAGTTTTCTATCCACTTTTTTTTCTTTAGGACCAAATTTTGGAATTGAATTTGAGCTGTGTTGGTTTGTTTGTATTTGGTTTTTTTGGAACAGTTTGTAGTAAAATGGAGGGTAAAAAAATGAAATAAAATGGTCGAAAAGTTGTGGTGAGCCATTTTCCTTCGGCCCGGGGGAAGTAGCTTCTGAAGCTTCCAAAACCCGACATGGTCACTACGCAGAGAAAAGAGAGAGAGAGAAGAGAGGAGAGGAGAGACATGTGGCCAGGCGTACGGCTCGGGAGACAGGCGCGAGATGGTCGGAAGCGCTGCTGGGGATATCTTCTTTATCAAATCTGGTTCTTTCTGCCGGGCCCCGATTGTATCAGCTTTTCGCACGCAGATGTATCCAAACCCGCCCCCTCCGCCACAAACATCCCTTAACATGCGCCGTACGTCTTCCTTCCCCATCTACTTTGAACCCTAATTTGTGCATGATTTCGTGATTTCAATCCGTAATCCCCCTTTCCGTTCCTCTTCGTTTCGCTCCTGTGAGCGTCGGGTTGAAGCTTTTTTTTTTCGGTTGTGTGTGTACTGGTGCGTGTTGGCGTGGAAGCTCAGATCCGTGGGAACATGTGATCGGGATGGGTCTCGGGGCGGTGTTCGCGAACCAGCTGGTGAAATGGGATGCTAAGCTCCAGGAAGATCTCGACAAGATGCTCGAGAAGGCGAAGGCTGCCAATGAGCGCCGCTACTTCGGTATGTCTCTCTCTATCTCTCTCCTTCTTTGCACCCTTTTGCGTTTCTAAGTTGTTGCGCTCGTTGATTCTATTGCCTCGTTCATCTTGAGTTCATGACTGTAATTGGCGGTTCCATGGAAATTATATCTCTAGATTAAAGCTCAGTTTTTCGATTCTTGTTCTGATCGGACCTGGGCTTGCAGCGACCTTTGTATTTTAATCTTCTCGTTCTCGTTTGGCATTGCGTTCTAGCTACTCCATGACTGGCTTGTGTTGCTAAACTGAGAAACCGGTCCCAAGTTCCATCATTTCCATGTGCTCGAAGCAGAAGCAATGTACAGACTTCTTTGTCACGAATGTTCATGAGATTCGTGCTGAACAATATCCTCAGTGCTCCAGAGTACGTGGGGTTTGTCTTCATCCTGGGTATTGTGTCTATGTGTACCTGAGGAGTGGACTTGTTTGAATGGCTGTTTTCATGGAAAGGGATATCGTTCCACGGCCAAGCTGCATTGATTTATTGGCATCATTTTCAACTTGTCACTTCGTACTAAATGAAATGCATTTTGATGGAAAAATGAAATGAGAAGCTATCTTGACTGAGGAGTTTGTGGAAATAGAGTCCATTGACTAAAGTAATGAAGAGTATAGGTGAAAGGTAGTATACTGACTCTACTGTCATTTACTTGCAGATCAAGATGATGAGTAGTAACATTTCGTCTTTCCATCTGAACCATGGCCTTCAACCTTTACATGGTGGGATGCAGACACTACTTAGCTTGCATACTGTGCCGTTCAAGTTTCAAGTATGCTTTTCTATGCGAATTGCATAAGCAGACGCCAAGCATTCCCAGTAATAATTTTTTAAGAGGCTTGCTTTTTTGTGATATTAGTGTAATGTGTTTGGGGCATCTTTCTGTTGGGCTTTGGGACTAGTTGGAATATCATACTTGAATTTTTAATAATTCTATAATGGTAAGGCACGGGTTTCTTTGAATTGACTTATGAGGTCATAACTGTGTGTAGAGCAAGAATTCTAAACTGGTGAACCAGCAGGTTGCTCTTACACTAGATGCTAGGTATCCCAGCAACTGAATGATCCTAGTGGACAATGATGGTTGCCTCATTGTTTTTCCACATTTGTCAATAAAATAGGACTGCTAATGGTTTCTTAGGAGTGTTATGGAGAATGGATGGAGAATTTGAGCTGGTTCTTGGTTATTTGGCATCTGAAACTCGGTCAGTGTTCTAATATTGCCACATACTGTCTAATCGACTCATTCTTATACAGTCGAAACTTTGCAACATATGGGGGAACCTCAGATAAATAGTGCCCAGTTCAATGCATGCTTACTGCCATCATTTAGCTGTTTTAACCCTACCAACAGCTTTGTGGAACCTTGTTCCACGTTGAAGGTTTTCAATAAACTTCATCTTGAATGTTCTCATAGCTCAGTTGACTTTCACAAAATGATCATGATGACTGATGATTTGCTTGAGATTTTCTTCAAGTTCTCAGCTGTCTAGCTTGAGAATTCATGAACTATCTGGGTAATTTGTCATGAAGCAGATCAGGTGTTCTGGGTGTTATGATCAGTGTCATTTGGTCATGTAATGACTATTCTCCAAAGTCATATAACTGTAAATGCTGAAAACTACAGTTCCGTCGCTTTATGGTAACTTCTCATTATCTCCTTGTGATGAGTCTCTTTTTCAGTCACATCGTTGACAGGTTTCAAAGTCATGATAATTATGCATGCAGAGAATCACGATTTGTTGTAAGGCTTTAGTGTAATCACAGACTGGTAGAATGCATAAATTGCTGATGTAGTTTAGGACCCTGTGCTGCAGTCAGTCAGGATCATAATCATGCAAGTATTATTCATGGTCCTTGGTGTACACAATTGTAGGCAGAACCATTCTCCCATATTGTTCTTGTTCCAAGCTAGATTGTTAAGGTCGGGATCCTACTTTGGATCAATGAACGTGTCCGAAGGATCAGGTTGTAATTTTGGATCGAGGATCCTAAGATCTTTGTACAAGAATCTTGATGTCGTTTGAAATTTACAACCTGCGACACCCTTGTGAGTTTAGAACCGGATTGACTGGCGCTACTGATCTTATGAACCTTTTCTTCACTTAAGATTGGGACCATGTAAAGATCCCAACAGACCAAGTTTCCAAGATCCAATTGTGTCTCACTTTCTATCGCAAGAATGTATGATGCTGCGGCAGGACTATTCCATAAAGACCAAAATAAGTAAGTTGATGTGGGTACAGAGCACCTAGCGTCCCTGGGAAGGACTATTGCATGAAAATGCTCCTTTATGTAGAACCGGGATGAACCACCTATGAGATTTTCCTCCTTTGTATCACTACCAAAAAGGATAACTGAAATCGAGCTAAGCCTTCTCTTACCCTTTGAGCAGCTAGGTGTCTTGTTGGTTAAGTTAGCTGGTGTTTGATGACACTCATAAGATGCGAATACTTGGATGTCGAGTTCGATGTCGAATGATGTAAATAATGGCTTGATATCGTTTAGCCCATTTTTCGAGCTGATAGATCTACATCTACTAAATGAATGTCTTCCATGGGGGAGACTCATGCTCTTCCTCTCCCTCCTTGTGCGCCAGCACTCGTACTTATGCAATCAGCTAGTTGCTACCTGGTGAGAATATTCAGATGCAATCGCGCCTCCAAATTTCTCAATCAACCGACATTGATATTGGACTTCTCGTATAACGTCGAACTCCATTTTCCTGTTCAATTAGGTACTTCATTCAGATTTCGACTAAGTAACACAACTGGCTACTCAAATTTGATGTCAAGATCAAAGTGACCGAGTTATGATGGATACAAGAACAAATCTCGCCCGGTACAGATGTTTAAGCAAAGAAACAAAGGTGTCGGTGGTTTCATTTCTTCTTTTGCCCTTTTGCATGGAAGCCCATAGTTTGGCCTAAGATTTTTTTGTGGGCAAGGCACTTGTTGGTAGGGGTGGGCGGGCGGTTTCAGATTCTTTACAGGTTCCACCTAGAACCTGAAATTGGAATAAGTTTCTCATTTTTTGGAACTTTGGACCTATCCGTCATATCTTGAAACTTGAAATCTACCCTATCACAAGTTTTGATGTCAATTTCAAGGTACTTGAGAATTTGCCAATTTATTTTCTTTTTTCATTTTTAGTTAAGTAAAATGAGAGTGAACGATGGAATTGCTAAGGGAATGTAGAGGTGAGTAGTTTCAAGTTTTGTACAAGTTACATTTAGAGTTTGAAACCAACTCGTTGGAACAAGTTTCTCATTTTTTGAAATATGGAACCTAAAAATTTTTTTGGCTCTAGATTATATATTCATCATCGGATGCCATAGAACGTTATAGGATCATGCAAATATACCAAAAAAAACACAAAAAAATTATTTTAGGATCCGTAGAACCTGGAACCCATTTGTTGGAACAAGTTTCTCAATTTTTGAAACCTGCAATCTACTCTACATATCTTCAAATTTGGAATCGGACCAGTTCCCACAAGTCCTGTTGGGATACACATAACATGCATAGAGAAATAAAACATATAAAACGCAACGAAATAAAGACCCATACATGTATTTTCAGAGGCATAGTTCGCGCGTTTCAATCAAAATCATATTAAATGGAAAGAGTTAAACGAATTACCTCTTGAAGCGTGCTTAAAATGAGATGGTTTAAATGTTTTTCAATTTGAGCTTCACAAGTGTCGAATTTCTAATTCAGATACACTATTAATCGTACGACGAATGGGAGAAAGATAACGCGAAAAACACCACACTTGATCGTGTTACTAATCTCGTGAAGATAACTATCCGAACTCTTGATTTGGGTCACAAAGAAAGATAACGGAGAAAACAATTTTCTGCACTTTCTTTCTCACAATGCACACACCGAGAGAAAACCTGTTTTTTTTCACTCATCCGTGCACTGCCTTCAATGGCACCATCTGCAAATTTGGTTTTTGTTTTGTTTTTGTTTTTGTTTTAGTTGCTGATGGTGAGAAACCACCCACGATCAGATCGTGAGAAGACATCCACGATTCACTGATCGCGGGGTGGCACACGCCCAGCAACTGCCTGATCGTGGGCCGCGCACATGGTCAGAAAAATCTGACCATGTGCGTCACCTTATATTTTTATTTAATTATTTTAAATTTTTTCTCATACATATATATATATATATATATATATATATATTCGGGCACATCGATACGTATATTCACGGACGTATATGTGCATCATATTCACGCACATCAATGACCAAAAAATTAAATTAAATTAAATTAAATTAAATCCAATTTTAGTCGGACTATTCAATAGCTGTGATTGCAAACATATTTGCAATATTATCTTCCCGTTCAACGTCATCATGTATTGGTTAAGGTGTATAACATTTTAGGTTCATCACTGAACCGGTAGTAAGACATGCACTAACACATTAGTACTTTAAAAAAAATTGATTGTCCCGATGAACCATCACATCATACAAACCATGAGTGACATCTAGTAATATGTCATAACTACCCAAACAATGTGAATGTTTTAAGAATAAATTGAGCATGTCAGCTCTAATTATAGTGTAATTCAAGCCCTTTGTCTTACTACGTCACGATCAAACAAAGGCTATAGGATATTTGTCAAGCCACCAATTCGATCATATGCACAAATCTAATCGATATGCATTTTTATGAGACATGAACATTTCATTTTCGATAACAATCCCGACCGAGAATTTCAATGCATTGTCATAACTAGATTGCATAGAACATTGTACCTTGCATATAACAAGGAGATAGATTTCATTTTGCACATATGTGTGACTTCGTATGTGCATGAACTATAACAATCAAATATAGAGACAAATCAATGAATCGCCAATATGTGCACTTGTGAATCATAGCCATCCATCACACAAATCAATATTGTGTCCGAGTCTAATGATTGTTTACACAAGACTAAAACATGAACAATTAGGTATTGACCACACTAAAAGCTTCCATGTTGCTAATCGTTCAATGTGTGTCGCATTCAATGAACTTTTCTGGTACAAGCACCTGTGTTCTAACTTGGGCATTGCAATACCTAATGACTTGTGACTTATCATTCTCTTAAATATCTAATGCTCAATGATGAAGTTAAGAATATATTGATCTCAATATCATTAATATTCATTTGATAATCCATCGATCGAGAATAGTTTAAAGATTCAATTTAACTTTGAATCCATTACACATATTCTCAATGTCTCAAGAATAGGTCCAGTTACAACTGATTTTACGAAATTTATTCATAAATATATATATACATACATAATTGAACAAATGAATAAATACGTCTTTACCATTAATTGAATAATGATTTGAAATACAACCGAAATCTCTAACATGTAACTATTACATGTTTTAGGGCATATATCTAACAAGTTTCGATTTCAAATTTCCGGTTCTACCCTGAAAGTATGCTCACTCTACTTAGTAGGAGCGGGGCCGAAAAAGACAAAGTTGGTCGTATATGCTTGTGTCTATTCCAACACAACACCCTTCCCCTTTGACATATTTGTATTTGCCATCGCCCCCAATCCCATCCTCTTTCTGTCCCCGTTAGGTTTAATGCCTTCATGTCAAACAAAAGAGACGACAAACGCCCCTTTCGCTCTTTTCTTAGCTTTGTCTTCTTCATCTCCCCGGCCCCATACCAAAGTTCCCTCCCTCCATCCCCCTCTCTCCTTCTCATTCGGTCAAGTCAATGGAATCGTTCTAGGGTTTCTTCCGCCGAAAGAGTGTGTAGGCTCATGTTCAGATGGCTAGCGAAGGCTTAGAGTCTCCCAGCGTTGCATGCTTAACCGTCTTGCTCGTTCTGCTCACTATGATTCCAAGCGTTGCCATGCTGGCCGAGCAAGAGCGAAGAAGCATCCCGCCGCCACGAGCTCCTCCGACCACGGCGGCAGAATCGAATGGCATGCAGCTCGAGAGGGGCGATTCAAGCACGTTACCGGGAAGCACCGGGAGCGGCCGTTGCAAGCACGGATGCGGGCGCCAGGGACGGGACGTTCGAAGCCATCGGTTACCGGTTCGGCCATGGAAAGAGGATATGTTCAAAGCCGGGGCGCATGAAGTTTTCAGCGGTCCCAACCCTATTTCAAATTAACCCCCCCCAACCCATCTGTAGGTACACAGAATCCTCTTCGTTTCGCTGAACGGTTGGTATACCGATATGTTTGTCCCTCTCCTTCATGATATTGTTTCATATGTACGCTAGTGTTTTTTGCTCTTTCGACTGGTTAAGGCTCCGTAGTACTAAGACACCTTCATCTTTCGCCATAGAGATACGTAAGTCGACGTTCGGCAAATAGAGATCCAATCATTCATTCATCTATACACGCTCGAGAGCAGAGACGATCGTCGGACGGGCAAACAAACGAGAGAACTTCGCCGCATCGCTCCAGCGTTCCGACTCCGGTCGGGGAGAATAGAGCTTCATCCACGTAGAACTCATCTGTAATGCCAACATAGAAGTGAACTGGTTTAGCTGGGTGATTAACGAGTTAATTAGGCGGATGAAATGATTCCGAAATGCATCTTGGTGGTTTAGATTTTCCTTTTGGTTCTTTTGTTGCGCTTTTTGGCACAGACGAGACTGAATGCAATGATGAAAGATGAAAAAGTAAAAGGGCTTGAGACCAGACCGGAGACTCGTTGTTTTGCGTGCTAAAGTCAGATGGGTCCTCCTCGCATTTGCATCCCACCAAACTCACGAATTTCTCTCCCCATTTTTGTGCATTGGTAACTCAATAGGACGAAACGACATGAGTCATTCAAATCAAAGTTGGTACTTTCAAACAATAATTGGTAAAATGAAGGCAATGGTAACGAAAAGAAGAAGGTAAAGTTGATAAATGACGAGAGTTTTTGGTCAAATATAAGAAGTTGGTAATTAAATTTTTAAAAAGGAAGATGATGAAAGACAGGTAACAAACTCGGGTAAACTTAACCGGATAGAAAGTTGGTGACCATTCCGATTGGGGTTATTAATTCGTGCAAAGAGTAGGTAAATTTAATGGGCAGCTGAGTAAGGCAAATAAAAAGTTGGTAACTCAATAGAAAAAGTTTGGTGAATATGAAGAAAAAACCAAGTAAACCTTGGTATATAGCTCGAACTTGTCTTGATAAATCAAAATTAGTTGGCAATGTAATAAAAGAGAATTAGTAAGTCACACGACTAAAAATTGATAAATCGATGACATCTGCAAGAGAAACAAATAAAAGCAGTTGAATGATAATTCGAATAAAATAGTCAAATGGATGTCCTGGAAAATAATTCAAATGAAAATTAACTAGTAATTTAATCAAACCCAAGTTTGGTAAGTCGCTCAAATTAAGATTGGTCCATTCATATACAACGAGCGATGTTATTGGTGTCGGCAAGAAACATAAATATGATTTAGTAAAAAAATGCGAAAAGCTGATAATTTGTAAACTTTAAAAAAGAGCTAGTAATTTAATAAAAATTGTGGGTAAGTTACCAATAAGATACCAAAAAATCAGATGACCAATAATTTTCTTCCATAACAGTTTTTTGCATTTTCCGACCCTTTCAAAAATATACCAGCACAGAGTAGAATCATCCACCTAAAAATGGCACGACTTAAGAGTTAAAGCAAGGACACTTGATTTGCAAATAATGCTAGGTAAGTTGACTGCCTCACATAAACATCACACGATAACCGGGAGATTTATCAAAAAAGTCTTAAACATATTGCAATTGTACAAATTCAATCCTAAATTTTTTTTTGTCAATTTAGTCCTAAACATTTTGTAATTATGTCAATTTAGTCCATTTGGCCAATTTTGACTGGCTGATATTAACGTGGACGCAGGCCAACATTGGCTGTCCTATGACATAATATTTTAATATATATATTTCTTAATTTTTTTAATTTTTTTAATCTTTTTTGCTTCCATCTTCTTCCTCCAACCAATCGTCGCTGACCAGAGGTAATGGCCGGCTGGTAAGGTCGCCATGGGAGGTGCTCCAAGAAGAAGGACCTGGCTCTTGATCTTTGGGTCCAATGACTCGCCTTGCCGGAGGATCGTGACCTTCTCCATCACGAGGCCGGAGGATCTCGCCTGCCTGAGGTCATCGAAGATAAACCTCGAGGAAGTCGATGGCTCCAACTACGTTGGGACTAGGGGTGAGCAACTTGGCCCACCCGAACCGAGACCGCCGGAGACCGGGACCGGTGGTCTGATTCCCGATTCTATAGAGGTCCGGTTCAGTTCCCAGTTCTAAAAGGGTTAGACCGGGCGGTCCGGTTCCCAGTTCCTGGTTCCCGACAAGGGAAGATCGGAAGAGACTTGGATCCTTTGGATCAAAATTTTGAGGCCGCAACAGTCATTGCCTTGGTCCTTATTCCAGATTTGGGAAAGGGAAGGAAAAAAAAAGGAAAAAAATAAAAAAAAATTTACAAAAATTAAAATATTATGTGCTAGACAGCTGGCCAGATACACTGAATTGGTACAATGAAAATGATTTAGAACTGAATCGACAAAAAAAATTCAGAACTGAATTGATACAATCATAATAGATTTAAGACTATATATAATATATATATAATTTTCCCAATCATAATTTCTAAAAATGGGCCTTGCGCGTCAGCTTGTGCTAGTGGGGTTTGAGCCTTTGCTTGGAATGAACCTGAAAAATGATGGGAGCCCAGTCATACTCCAGCAGCCCAGGTCATCGATCAGGGTCAATCAATTGAGAGTCCCCTTCATCTCTCACTGCCTTGCATTTCCTTTCCTCCCTCAGCAAGCATTCCAGGATACTATGATATGATGTTCCATGAACTTACTATACGTTAATTGAACTTTCACCATCCGATCTGGTGGGATTCACGCGAGACCCACGTAGGATTCCACTACTCGCAATTGTCCACGCTCGGTTTAGCATACATGTTATGCTCATGCAATGATTTCTTAGTACAATATAGTTTGGGCCATTGTCCTAAAGTTACATGAAATCTACAGAAATATAGCGAGACTTCTTCATCAAAGATGGATCATGTCTTATGGGAAGCCTAATGTTCCTTTTTGCGCACCAAAAAGGGAATCCGACGTGACAAACCATGAATTACGGCATGAATTAGCTGTGACTACACTAAGAACTTGACAGAGCAAGCCATCTTATCTATTTTGTATGTCCAAGCACCAAAGATGGCACGGCATTCTCAGAAACCAAACCCCTCTCACTTCTCGACTAACTCAATGCTGGTGAGATATATGAACTTGTGCGTGCTCTTTCGACAAGGCGAATGGTGGCCGGGCTGATAGCTAGCTGGTAGCACCCGCGTTTAAGGTGACTAACGACGGTGCTGAGGCTAATTCGATCATCAATTGATGATTGTAAAAATATATTTCGTTTATGGAGACCGTGATTCGCATTGATTAATGACTCAAATGGTACAGTAACAGGTTTCCCAACACGATTTATCTAATTCATAGATAAATTCGTACTGATAAAGCTATAGAGAATGCGACACTATCTAGAGCCAACTCGAATTCGCCTTGAGAGAGAGAGAGATCTTCACCAGCCGAATTGAGAGCTTTGAGTATACTAGATCAATGAGCTAAACAATATGTCAATATAACAAGTTCTAGAAAGAATGTATGTAATCCAAACAAAATGTACAAGAGTTAAGAAGTGACCCCTAGCAATTCCATGCAAGTTGGTCTATGGGGCTCAAATTATAATACATTCCACCTGCAGCCACTCCCACCGACGATCGATCCATGAAATCAAAATCAAAGCTAGAATCGAGCACAGCGGTGCTCATGAAGTCGCAGTTGTCGCTTCCCACCCCTAATTTCCCATTTTTATCATCGTCCGGATTGAGTCCAGGAGTCTGTTGCTGCACCTGCACTTGCGAGGAGTCTTCATGCCTAGGTGCTGCCAATACTGTATTTGCCTCGAGGCCACAATCCCAGAGGCAACTCTCCTCCACGTTCCCCATTAAACCAGTCGACAACGAGTTCAACAGAGAAGAGAAAGACGATGGCGACCTGCCCGCAGCTGCTAAATCCACCAACCCATGTGGAGAAGCAGCACTAGGGTTTTGTTGGTGGTATTCAAATGACACTAAGTTTGATCTTGTTGAAGAAGTTGCATGCAACATTGAGGGGAAAGGACCAGTACCATTAGAAGTAGTGGCCTGATCAGGATAAGGAACAGAAGGCAATGTGACAAAGGGTATCTTCACATCCATAGAACAATTGCTAGTACTCGTGTCGGTGCTCATGTGGAAAACGGACGATGAATTGACCTTCTGAAATAGTGCGGCGCCATTACTGGAGGAATTAACATTGCCGCCATTGCTGTTTTTGAGAGACGAGGTGGTGGAGAGGAGGTTGTGGGTGTTGGGGTCAAGGCCCTGAGCGAGGAGCTTCTTCTTGATGCAGGAGTTCCAGAAGTTCTTGACCTCATTGTCGGTCCGACCGGGCAAGTGCTTCGCTATCTGAGACCACCTGTTGCCGAGAATCCGGTGCACGTCGATGATGGTCCTCTCTTCTTGGGCGGAGAACGAGCCCCTTTTCAGGTCAGGCCTCAGGTAGTTTATCCACCTCAATCTGCAGCTCTTCCCACATCTCTGCAACCCTGCTTTATCATACATATATCAGACTATTAATTGCAGCAGAAAAGCAAACAAGAATGTTAGATACTAAAGGATAAAAGGAAAGATGCAGAGTTTTAGGATGGTATCGATCGTCATGCCTGCCAGCTTAGGGACAGAACTCCAGCTGCCATGGCCGCGAGTGGTAATGAACCGTGCGAGCTTCTCGTCTTCTTCGGGAGACCACAGCCCTCTCTTCACCTTCTGCTTGGTGCAGCAGTGGTGACCCATCTATCGATCCTTCTCTCTTCTTCTCCTCTTCCTCCTCCTCCTCCTCCTCTCCCCCTTCTACACAACAACACTCAGGTTCAGGTGATCAACTTGAAGTGTGCACTGGTGGGTGGGGTTTCTTATATTTTTTCCCAGTTTTATCAGGGAAAGTGGACCTTGGCACAAAACCTTATCAAAGTGTTTGCTCTAAACAAGGCTTTTCTTTTCGTGTATGATGAGAGAGAGAGAGAGAGAGAGAGAGAGAGAGAGAGAGAGAGCTGTACTGGCAATATTTTACTTGGGGTATACTCATGACCCATGAGAGGACCACTGTCTGATCTCTCTCAGTTGAGTGCTTTTCACTTTGTTTCTTTGAGAGTAGAGTTCTTCTACGGTTCCCACAATGATCAATCACCCTCCGTTGTTAAATGTTGAACGTGTTTTAACTGAATTAACTTGATTTTGGACTTTCTGCCCTTGATAATTTCCAGTGGCCGGTTGTGCTTTTTTTCTCCTTTCGTCTGAATGTATTTGCCACTGTTCTTTCATGCCTAAGCTTAGCTTAGCTTAGCTAGGAGCTTAATTCTTTTCTTTTATCATCAACACCAGCCCATCCTTGCTTCATTCATTTTTAGGATTACCGAAACCCTCTTTTGATCTACATCATAACTCGGCAAAAGAGGAATCTATCTATTACGTGTCGCTTTAGCTACCTATCTATTATCACCCTTCAAATATACCATTGCATGCACGTCACGTATCTGTATTCATTTTGCAATTACAATAAAAACACCTCTCCCTTGAATCTGATCATCCAGGCATAATTCGGCCTGCCGCCACCCGAGCACCACCACAACCTTTGACGCCGATGTCAACGCCTCCCCCGCGACTCAACGAAAAGCGAGAGTACATATGGCTGTAGAGCATTGTAACAGGGCCCCTTGCTTCATATCTTCATCTATCTTGTGGAATAACATGTCATAATGATGGGTTAAGATTATAATTGGGGGGAAGACCTAATCTTGAAATGAAGAGAGGCCCCATCATTTTGCTGCCTGCCTCCAAATTTGACAGACAGAAAAGGAGCATCTCTCCCAAGTCTCTCTCTCTCTCTCTCTCTCTCTCTCCACCTTACACAAGTATATGAATTAAAGAATAAGATTTAATGAGGAATTAGCAAACAAATTCATACTTAGTTTACTCAACCGTTGCTTCATCTGTCATTTTCTTGGTGTCGAAGAAGATTGAGATGATTGGTTAATCTGCTTTCCAATATCCTTTGCTCCCCCCATTCTCTTTTCTTTTCCTTCCATCTTTGCTGGGGGATGGGTACTTATCATATAGAATTCCACTCCGGAGGAAATCACGTAGAAAAGCAGCCACCCTTTTAATAAATTTGGATTTTGACTTCTCTTGTCAGATATCATTAGCCTCATTTTTTGACCTACTCCTCTCCCCCCGCCCCCCCTTCTCCCTCCCTCCCTCCCTCTCTCTTTCTCCCCTCCCTGACATGTTCTATTTGGTTCACACGTGTCAAATGTTGCTGACATGTCTCTCTGCTGTCTTTTTCTATCCCTCGTTGCACTATAAGGATAGGCTGAATTGAAATATGCATGGCTAAGCATGCTTTCACCCAAAGAAAGGAAAAGAAGAAAGAAACAAAAGAAATCAAGCATTGAAGCATGATATATCTCTCTTCAGGGGTTAATATTAACATGTGAAATAAATACTCGGGTCATTAAATTGATTTGCCAGCATCATTCAAAATTTCGAGTTGGCAGACACAAGTATCGTTATAGTAAACAAGCGATTAAATAGTGAGGAAAAGGAAATAATGCAATGTATTTATGGCATAGAGAAAATTACAATTTCGATCCTAAACTATGGATTTAAATTCAATTTTAAATCTTTCAAAATATAATTCTAAACCCTAGAATGAAATCACAATCAAATCCTCCTAACCAAGTGTCACATGAAATTGCCGATGTGGTAGTCTAATTATCGCCCACCATCCTACATGGCATGACCAGCAATGTAACGTGGACAACTTCACTCAAAACAATGCCATTTTGTTTATTTTGGCTGCTTGAGCCGAGGGGTTGATTGAGACACATTTCACTACTTCAAGATGTCAATGAAGTATTTACGAAAATACTAGGTGAGCAACTGAAATATCTCATAAAAGTATTTCTACATATGAGCTTTGCAAGAATGAGCTAACATGTCGATTTTGATTCTATCCAAAAAAAACATATCTCTAATTCTTGTTGCAAGTTTTAGATACTAAATTTGTTAGGGTACAAATTTGAGGCTGAGTCTAATTTTAGAATTGTGGGAAAGTACCAAAAAATTGTAAATCAATTGTATTTGTGCTAATTCAATTCTAAATCATTTAATTGTGCTATTTGAGTGTTAAGCATGTTGACAATTTGCCAATGTAGTCAATCTAGCCATTTTGGCTAAAAATCACCGACATGGACACCATAAATCCTACGTGATTGGTCAGCGCTAACGTGAATAATTTTTATTGCTTTTTAATCTTTTAAATTTTTTCTTTTTTTTTTTTCCCCAATTGTGGGCTGGCGAGGTGGCCAAACAACCATCGCTAACCATAGTGAGGTCCAACGACCCTCTCTTGGTCTAGGTAAGGACGTGGCAGTCTTCGCTTGGATCTGGGCAAGGAGTCACGGTCCTCACCCAGATCTAGGCAATGGTCGGCTGGTCGTGCCCCGTAGGGCGGCCAGTGTTCGTGTTAGTATTTTCTGACCAAGATTGGCGAGATGAATTATATTCGCAAATCGTCAAAATGTTTAGAATTTAATTGGCACAATTAAAATATTTAGGACTTTGTCAGCACAAGTATAAGTTTAGAACTTTTTGATACTTTTCCGAACAACGTAAATGTTTTTAGTGAAAAAGACCAATGGATATAATTAATTAGATGGCTTATAACTGAGTTACTTGATCATGTTAGGTCCACTTAGGCATGTGAACGAGTTCGACTTGGGCTCTTTCCTAGAAACTTCGCTATTCGAATTCCGTGGCACACGTCAACAAAATTAAAGGTCGGAAACAAATCTTGATGAGATTAGTGCTTCATACCCTTTAACATGTACGAGCCTCGATATAACGAGGATATAATCGCTCGTAAACCCTCTACCGTAACGTGGATTGTCTTGCTTCCGATCGGACAGACGATGGAAACCACGTACGTAAGGCGCGAAAGAAGCCAAGTCAAAATGCGACTCAACCTCGACACCAAGCGAGGAAACCAAAGCTGTAAACTAATGTATCACGAGGCAAAGAAGCAAAAGATGGTTGGTTGTAGGTCATCAATGGTTGCGCTTCACGATGAGTGAAGATTGACTAAGGTGACAAAAATGGCGAGAACGATTCCCCAATATCTTATAGTGCCGGATTGTTCTCTTTCTGCGCTGCCGACAGTGGCATTATCATACCTTCCGACCCTTTTTCATGGTCGAAAAGCAGAAAAACCACATCGATTGTGCATTCCCCCACTTGAGAAGCTGTCGACCGTGAATCACTCGGTCATTCCCCACTCCCACTTAGCTTCCCTCCCTCCCTTGGGTTCAATCCCGAAAGAAAATGTTGGATTAGGCGCACAAATATAACGAAAATAGAAAAGTAAAGGAGAAAAAGAAGAATCAAAGCGTAAGTGTTTACCTAGATTCACCCTTAAATAGGGCCACATGCCCGTTAGATTTCATTATAATTAGCATTCATTTAGCACTTTACGCGGTCGCGAATAATTATAGGCACTAATCAACAATCATTTTATTTTTTTATTTTTAGAAATTGTACTAAAATAAAACGTTGATTCCTAACGAAAACGATGCGATTGTTCACATAGGAGTTGTAATTATTTCATTAATTTATTTTCCAAATTTTAATTATTATTTATGTCTAAGAATTGGAAATTTTCATACGAGAGTAGTTGTGCCCAAAAAATTCTTTTTGGGACAACGAAGAGTTGTGTCTGAATAACTATTCTTTACACAAGAAGAGGGTTGTGTCCGAAATAACTATTCTTTGGGATATTATCGTTTTTCTCAAAAACGATACACAATCATGTTCCTTGAGAGATCTTAGAGAATCATCAAAATTGTATCTGCTATTCTTACCTAGACTTTATTGTATCATGAAAGGATATTTCCGCGAAATCATAGTAATTTTGTGGGGAAATAAATCCTAAAGAGAGTGTTACCACGCCCTCAAAAATCTGATTCCATTTCATCCCATTTCCACCTTATTTTCCAATTACCTCTGCCTTCCTATCGATGGGAGTATTGAAACTATACCCCAAGAAGAAAAGAAGCTCCTCCTTTCTACGGTTCGATCTTGATAGAAAAAGGGGTAATATTCTCTAGGGTTATCGAGTCTAGGGTTTCCATAAAATATAGAGATATGCTTTTCGTACGTGATGGCGTACTTGTTTTACCACATAGAAAAGTTGTCGCCTTAGAGCGGGTTTGGGTTACACACTTGGTGCAGCCAAAGGAAAATCGGAGCAGCAAGAAAGACTACAAAACATTATATAGCCTGTCCGCTTTCGTTGGGACTAACATATGTTGATTTTTCGTGGCTATTGACATTTCATGTTTCACGTCTCCATCCAATTAATATGCGGGATAAAATAGACATCTGATTCACTAAGGTCATGCTTAATATTCTGGTGAACTAACTAACCGGTGCATAATAATAATAATAATAATATAATAATAATAATAATAATAATAATACAAAGGCATGCTCAAGTAGGGTTCGTAAAAAGGGATTGGAAGGTTCTTGTTCATGACCGGTTTGATAAATTAACTTCACAATTCCAATTCCTAAAATAATAAAAAAAACCGAATGTTTGGTCGGTATTCGATGGTGAAAAGCACAGCGAGTATCGTGTTTTTTTTTTAGATAATATGCTGGTTGAGTATTCGTGTTTCTTTTTCATTTCAATATGCCAGGTTTTCTCATAAATATGAATTCACGATATCAATTTACCGAGGGAGTGTCAGATTGTTATTGGCCATTGAAGATGACCCACTTCAACTCTGACCCACCACTTGATCAATCGACTTTTGAGTAACAAGTCTTAGTAAACGTACCCAACACGTTAGTTTCTTATTTCTTAACAAGTATTGCTAGGGATACCAAGGCTCGTCCCTAGATCGGTTTAGTGGATGATGTTGTTTATTAAGTACCGAAATAAATCAAGTGGACCTTCAAGATAGTTAGATAAACCTGTGGACGGGTCTTCATT
>JAGVVM010008062.1:0-22018 GCA_019149425.1 Psidium friedrichsthalianum | reverse complement strand
TTTTGGAGGGGATCTTTGGTGTCCTAAAATGATCATAGTAATTAATATGATGCTTTTTTCTAATCATTTAATATTTGGTAGAATTGTGTGGCCTAGCTTTTGCTTTTAGATAGGTAGCACCGACACGCAACACGATATGTCGACGCGTCATTTCTAAAAAATAAAGAATTTCGATACTACGCATTGTATATTATATATTTTTATATGAACATGATAAGTTATTATATATATAAATATTAGTGATGTGTTTCTTCTTCTTTTTTTTGTTAGGGATTCATGATTAATTTTTTGAGCTGTTTGGGTATATTAATTTTGAAATTGTTGGATAAATGACTTAAGCACATATATTTTTGATAGATTTATATTTTGATTCGTAATTTATTGAAAATGCTTAAAATTGATCATGTGCGTTTCGAAATAGCATGTCTGGATATTGATCTCGTGTGTTGCTGGCGTGTCTGGAGCGCTGACCACGTGTCAGTCGCATGTGAATATTGGTGCTTCCTAGACTCTTACTAATTAAGGGATCGTGTTCCTCTAAGCCTAATGAAAAGAAATTTTTTTCTGATGAGATTTTCTAATTGATGAATTACGAACATAGGTAGCATCGATATTTACTTCATTTTAGTTTTGATCTATATGAATTTATTATTATAGATAATTCCATAAGAGTCTCTGAGTTCTTGCCATACGTAGACGTGAGATCTGAGTATAGCAATTTTTATCATGCAAGATAATACTAATCCTCGCTGAAGAGGAATCTCGTGAGAATAATACTTTAAATGGTAACAATTTTACGTAATTCAATATCAAATGGGTGGAATATTCATAATTTGTATGCAAAAGGACTTTGCCCTCGGGAATATCCTTATTTCTATATACGTGAGGAAGTTGGAATCATATTCTTGGTGAATCGGGAAAGTGCAAAGCGTTCATGTTTTGTTGCCTTCTTTGTGTTTGTGTGCGCGGTTACTTCTTTTTGGTTTTTGGTTGATTTTGGCTTTGACAGGGCAGCTTAAGAGGCTTGCCCTTCTAAAACCTAGAAAATGGACACCTGTAGGTGTTGCGCCAAGAAAATAAAAAGGTTTTGCATGTGTGAACAAAAAGATGAGATAAAATTCAAGGGGTTGGACCACTTCATATATTAAAAAGGAGAGTTTTAATATCACGAAAAATCCCAAATTGTTACTTGTGACAAATTTACTCCAAACTATTTTGGACCACAAAAAATCCCAAACTGGTACATTTGTGATGAATTTACTCCAAATTATTTTTTCGACTACCAAAAATCTTAAACTGATATAACTGTGACAAATTTATCCTTCTGTAATTTTCGTTAAATTGGATTAATACTGCCCAGATCTAATTTTTTTTTTATCTCTCAAAGAACGTCTGAAAAAAACTAGATAGGATGCTCAAGACAGAGAGAAAGGAAAAGCAACCGCACCTTCAACACCACTATCTTCGTCCTCTCCACCCTCACCAAAAGATCCCTCATGCATGGTGTCAAACCCTCTAGAAAACTTCCTCAGACACCAAGTTCAAATCCCCATCATTTCCACTGTAAATTCACCACCAAATCCTCCTTAGAGTGAATCATTCGATTCATATGATTCAAAACTTTCTAATAACTCATCTCGACTTAATAAAATCACGATGGCAGACCCAGTATCAGAACTAGTTGTCGAATTAGCCTTAGAAACAGAAGTGGTTCATTCCTCCACTAGTACTTTAACTTCAACTTCTTCATCATCCAAGATGTACTTCACCTTGGATGATATCTCATACCATAGATGGCCTGACCGACTTCAAGAATTTCATGCCTAGTTGACTTCTAGGCACCTTACGGAGAATAGAACTTATGAAGTGCTTCTTGAATTTACAAGTAGGTTCATCAGAGCCTTAAAAGACTGGTAGAAAGCAGCCACAGAACAAGACTAGATACACTTCCTGACTCAAAGTCTAGATAATGCCATTTGGCTTAGTCATTTGTTCTTTGTTGGCAAGCTAGACAATACCATTGAGCTCAAAAGAAAAGAATTCTTTGAGCGAAAGTGTTGTTCCATGGCTAGAAAAGATCTTGATTGTCACTTCAAAGAAATGGTCAAGCTCTTGCAAAAGTGTCACAAAAGCAAAGTTAAAATACCTTGTATAAGGCGTCTAGAACTCTTCTGGTAACTTTGATTTTATCAGACTAGAATGAGTTATCAAAAAGTTCTAAATCAGATGATTCACTCTAAGGATTTGGGGATGAATTTATGGTGAAAATGGTAGGGATTTGAACGTGGTGTCTGAGGAAGTTTTCTAGAGGGTTTGACATGAGGAAAGTGTATCTTTTGGTGAGGGTGGAGAGGCTGGAGGTGGTGGTGTTGAAGGTGCAGGTTCTTTTCCTTTCTCTCTGTCTCGACCATCCTTATTTAGTTTTTTCAGACGTTCTCTAAGAGATAAGTAATTAGATTTGGGTGGAGGAGGATTTGAATCAAGAATGGCTGCAAATGAAGAAGAAGATCCTGGAGGAGTGGATCCTGATCTTGGAACTGAGGTGATGGAAGGAAATAGCAAGATTCATAAAGTGCTAAAGGCTTTTGGTTATGAAGAATTTGGATCTAATGTCTAAGCTTTTCAATTTCAGGAGTTTGATCTTTCAGATAATGACTAGGGGAAATCTGCTTGGTTTCTAATAGATGAAGCCTCTTTTGAAAGTCTTCTAACATCTTCTTGGACACAACAGTTTTTGATCTGCTCATTCAAGATGGATAGCAACTGTGTTTGGGATCACATTTTGTGCAAGGACATTTTTTGTCTACTAATTCAAGACATCTTCAGCAGGAGTGGATCCTTTGTGTCGTCCATGAACATCCACATCATTGGGAGTAGGAATTTTGGGTGAATGGCAATAGGCTTGCTGTGGATCGGGGAATTTTTTCAGTGGAGGAAACTTGACACCACTATTAGACTTAGTTGGTGTCTGAAGTGATGGGAAGTCTTCAGGTTGGAATATACAGATGCTTGGTATGACTAGAGGTGGTTCTGGCTTAGGAGTGCATATGTATGGTTCGGGGAGTTCAATGGTATAAGAATGTTTCTTTACCCATTTTCTGGATAGGCTTATAGAATGGAGAGGTGACAGATTTCTTAGGTGATGAGGTGAAGGTGGTGAGGGTTTTTGTTCATCTAAGCAAGGAGGTAGTGTAGAGTGATTTGAGGAGGTTTGGGAGTTCCGCACTCAACCATGAACTAACTGAGACAAGCCTAAATTTGAAAACAGGAAAGAAAGAAACATTGAAGGTAAAAATGTGACAAATAGAGGGTAAAAAAAGGTCAGGCGTGTACATTCGGTAATTGCAACATGTCATCCAACTCAGCAATTTAATGATAAAATTTAATGAAAAACTAATGGAGGATAAATTTGTCACATATGTACCAATTTGGGGGTAAGTTTGTCAAAGGTATACCAGTCTAGGATTTTTGGTGATCTAAAAATAATTTGAAGTAAATTTGTCACAAATGTATCAGTTTGGAGTTTTCTTGATACTAACCCTAGAAAAATGGATAAAAGAATAGGAGGACTATATCATTGTAACTATGAGGTATAATGACACAAACGATCTTTGAACTTTGGCCTAATGTGTAATATGGTCTCTGAACTTTTAATTTGTTCAACATAGTCCTTGAACTTCATACCATGTACATATAGTCCTTGAACTTTTAATTTGTTTAATGTGATGCCTAGAATTTTTGTAAAAGTTCAATATAGTCTCTGAATTTTATGAAAATGTTCAATTTTGTCATTTCATTAATTAAGATCAGGGACAACTTTGAATATTTTCAGATAGTAAAAGGTTTAAATTGAACATATAGCAAAAGTTCACGGACTCTCGATTGCAACTCGATACTATTCAATCTCATCATCCCAAGGTAGGTTTTATATTTCTTTGTTCTTTGCATTTGCCAAACCTTTTATCATGGTTGCATTCATTATCTTGATGGCAACCAGCCGATTGTTTTTTCAGTTTCATGCAAATACACTTGTATTTACGGAGTTACTTATTACCTGCCATTTTATTAATCAGGCTAAATCCCTCGGGATTCACGTTACTTGGGCACTTGTTTATGATAAGACAGCTACTGGAAGGATCTCAAAGAGTGTGTTCAACTCTATTCGTGCTTTGCAGAATTCATGCCAGGCAAAAATGAAAACCAAATCATTTGGACTCCGAAAGATTGTGTCTTTCGATCCATAAAGATATCTTTGCGGAATCTCCGTTAATTCCATAAAGCAAGCCCCGATACTTTCCTTGCAAGAAGAGCAAACCTGCGCTTCTCTTTCTTACCTCACTCTTTAAACCTCTGAGAACAAGAAAATTTGTCTCCTCCACACATTTGGCACCCGTCTTTCAAGAAATCGATAGCGTCGTCTGCTCTGAATTAATGTAGGTCAAGCGATGGTGGGGGAAAAATCCCACAAGGTTTCTCGCTGTCATACAAGGCGCTAATGGAGTGCTGCATTTGCTTTAAAGATGATGAGAGAAATGATGAGCATGCCCCACCTCATCACACACTGCTAACTGTCCTCCCCTTTTCTCTTAATCAAAACATCGACATCATTGCATGGTGCTTTCAATCACGAGAAGAGCCACTCATCATATTGGGATTTACTACGAGTTATCATTCAGCCCTTCTCTCTTTGTTGACGCATTTAACTCCCGCTCAGAAGAACAGAGAAACCAGACGATTTCTGCGACTTTGACCGCACGCAGGATGATTAAACTAATTGCATTCATTATCCAACTATAGCGACCTAAAATTAGGGTTAAGACCTTAGGTTGTGGATTATTAGGCTAATTTAAAACTAACCTAATATGGACTATCCTAAGCCTTATCAAATGACAACTTAGGTTTATTCAAATAATTTTAACTTTGGAGCCGCCACTAACCATCCGCCCCTAACCATTTTTGGTAGATTGATTAGAAACCTAAATAAAATAGCAGAAAAACTATTTTATTCCTATGAACCAATGATTAAATATTCGGGGACTCTGTTACATTAACTAATTAAAGCTAATGCTCTTTCGGTACTATAATTCCATGAAAATCCTAAGTCGGAACTCAAGCTTGATTGATTTTTATTTAAGTTCAAGTGAGGTTTTTTTTTATTATTATGTTTTTCACTTTCTTAGATGAATGAATGGATAATATGAGGGAATTTTTGAAGAAAAAATGGAGGAAGAATTTGACGATACTCGAAATATGATGCATAAGATGAGATAATGCAAGATCACAAGTGTGCATATTTATTTTATATTTTTTTAGCGATTAAAATATGCATGAGATAAAAGATATGCATGATATACAAATGATATTCTTTTTTTCTGAAAATATAGAATGCAAGATATTATACTCAAAAATATAAATGAGTACGTAAGATATGCAGACAAGATATTCGAAATATGCATGAGGATGTGTCGAATTTTACTTTAGATTTTTTTAAATCTTTTTATGCAATTTTCGACCAAATTAGAATATCCTAGATTTGATTCTCTTGACCTTCATTTCTAAAATAAACTTAATGAGATAAGTTTCTAAAAAACTTCATCTTTAGGAAGATTTAATTAGACACAATTCCTAAGAAATTATATCTTACTAAATTTTTTAGGAATTTTAAATTTATCAGAAAATTCAAAACAAACAAAATATCAAATCAAGCTAGATAATCCAAGATAGCAATTAAGGCAAGTCAAAGCAAATCAAGCCATTATATCTTGCAATTTTTGAAAAAAAAAAGATGTGACTAAATTTAAAATCAGATTTTTTGAGATAGCAAATCGGATCTAAGTGGAAATAGATTGGATTGGCTATCTTCCCCTCCCCCCTCTCAAAGGGGAGGATTGTTCCCGAATGGCAAAAAGAAGGATCGTCCAAAAATTTTTAAAAAATCGTTGCCTATTAGGAAAATATTTTTCTAATTTAAATTTAGGTTTTTAATATTCAGAAAAATATGTCTAATATCTCAATCAAATATTCACATATTCACATTAATATCAAAATAGGCAACATCAATCGGATAATGAAAGTTACCCGTTTCGGAGATATTGTGACGGAGCGAACCGGATCAGGATTGGACTGGCTCGGTGGGTTATCTGCGGCTGTGCTTGTGGAAGAGTAACGCTCGTCGATGGCTCTTGGACAGCCCACAGACAAAGCGCCAGGATGGCGAAAGCCTTGACTTAGCGGCACAACACAGTTCGTGGGTATTGTGGAGGTATCCAGAGAGCTCCTTTCGACAACGTTCGCTTTTCTTTTCCTTAAAACAGCACAAATTCCTCCTCTGAACGGGAAAAGTTGACTTCGTAGAAGGTGGCCCCCTAGAAGACTTCTCCTCTTGTTTTCTTCTTTTTCGTCTCTCCCTCGTTCACGATCGTCTCTCAACTTCGCTTCCTGTGGCAATATATTTGAATTTCCCGGGCTGCTTCTGGACTCGTGCTCCACACCAAAGGAAACTAATGGTGTGTGGATGAAGCTTGAACGGGTCCAGCCGCGTCTGGTGATTGGACTGATCTAGTCGTGCGGAAAGGGGGGGGTCGCCAACGTCGTCGGGGATCACCTTCAGGGAAGGGATCGATGAGAACTGGAACTTGGGACAGCGGTTTCGGATCTGCGACCAACTCGTCGGAGGGGGTGGTCTTGCTAGGTCTGGTCCGGACGACTAGAGCAGTTGTTGACTGGTACTCCCGGCGGTCGTCACGGCTGGGGTTGTCAACTTCAATCAACACCAGAAATTTGCTGAAGTTTTGTGAATTCGTCAGATAGTTGCACGTGCCGCGATGTATCGACGAGAGTGGAGAGAGCGGCCGAGGGCAGGTCTGCCTCTTCTCGTCAATACATCGAGAGAGCGTGGCCTTTTCTGCTTCACAATTCTGGCCGTTTATCCAGAATCGTCCAATGGATGGATCCCACCTTCAGAACTTGCCCCAGTCAACGTGGTTTCTCCAATTGTGGCCATCTCTCCTTTTCTGGTCTTTTCCTTTTGAAGCGTAGGCCAAGGCCAGAGAGAGAGAAACACCCCCCCCCCCCCCCCCTCGAATCGTCCCTTTTGATCGTGCAGAACTCGACTTTCCTCCCTCGTGGCCGAACCACCCCTTCTAACCTTTGTCTCGCGATTTTTATCTGTCACCCTCTATGGCCGTGTGACGATGTCCCTTATATAGTGGATAGCTAGGGCTTTTTCATAAAGAATATAGTACATTTTTATTTCCTTTTCCCTTCATCAGCCTTGTATATCATGCATATATCTTTTGTGAAAATTTGGTCCTAAACATTGACCATAAAAGATTTCATCTGAACTTTGAAATGTAAAACTCGAGAGTATTCCCGCCCATAGGAGAAGAAAAGGTTTCGTTTGAACTTTGAAATGTAAAATTAGAAAGAATTTTCGCCCACGGGGGGGAGAAAACACTATTGTGGGGACGGGGGGTGATGGTGGTGGAGGTAAACACCGCATCTAGGTACATTTTTATTTCCTTTTCCCTTATAAGCCTTGTGAAAATTCAATATGGGCTCAATATTGTGCCTATTTCCTCTTCCATTTACCCACGTGTTTTCAATTTGTCCTGATTATGGGCTTATTAAGTCTGAAGCCTTAATTAAAGCTCATGGCCTTCTCCTTCGTCGCAATTTTCGGCTTTATCCCCTGCCTTGGCCGGATTGAGCTACGTGGGCTCCAGTCCTCCGCGTACCAATTTCAATTCCGTTTCCGTTGCCGATCTAAATTAAAAAGAAATGCAATGCATGATTGACAAAAATTAAATATGAACGTTGTATTATTTTTTGGTAAGGACTAAAATTAGTTCTTAATTTCTATGCAAGAATGATTGGAAAGGATTAGTGAAAATTTAGGTGTCAACATGGACTAGCCAATTATTTTTTCAGTTTCATACAAATATACATGTATTTACCGAGTTACTTATTACCTGCCATTCTATTAATGAGGCTAACTCCCTCGAGGATTCACGTTACTTACGCACTTGTTTATGATAAGACAGCTGCTGGAAGGATTCTCAACAAAGTGTGTTCAACTTTGATGAAGATGTTTATACATTGAAATGGCCGCATCTACTAAACGTAGTGCATGATCGAGTCTACTCGAAAGGAATTCTCCTGAAGCCAGATGATTGATTAAGCATGAACTTCTCCAGCTATATCTCCGACCCGAAGATTTTTTGTACCAAAAAAGCGGGAGGCTAAAGGTGCGCATGGTAACGCTTCTGAAGCAGAATTTCTATTTCAAAAGTGTTTCTGGAGCAAAAATTCATTTGGTAATGTAAGTTCTGAAACAAAATCCATTTGGTTCATAACTTTAAATTTCTATTTCTGAAGCATTTTCTCCATTAGAAGTATTTTTTGAGAAGTTTTAAGAAGTAAAAAAAAAAAGTTACTTCTCCATGAGAAGTCATTCTTTATCCCTTCCTTTTCTATCTCGTGTCTATTGTGTTCTCTCGAAGGTCCTCTGTCTCTCGCGTCTCTTTCTCTATCGCGACTGCGAAGGGTTGGTCTGTCCTCTATGTGAAAGTCAACTGCGAAGGGTCCTCTGTCTCTCGAAGGTCAACTGTGAAGGGTTCCTATGTCCTCTGTACAAAGGTCGTCTGTCTTTTGTGTGAAGGTCAACTGCGAAGGGTCCTCTGTCTCTCAAAGGTTGACTACGAAGGTTCCATTTGTCTTCATCTGCCTTTGCTCAGTGGGATTCGCTTCTCTCTCTTTACTCATCTTCAAATGTCGAACCTTCACTCGTCTGCAAAGTTATGAGAGCACCCTCTCTTTGCTCGCTCTCTGAATCTCCCACACTTGGCTCGCTGGGGTTAGGATTTTCTCCCTCATGTTGTGATGAACATATCTTGAGTTTGATTATAAGGTTTTCATGAGTCAAATGTTGTTTAAATCCAAGCTAGGTTAACAACAAGAATGGGCTTTGGTTATCCATGTGCCATCATTGACGGAGATGGTTATGTGCAACTGTTATTGCCTTTTGGGAGGGCTTACTATGTGTCTGCAATGTGCTGTTACTGTATATACACGATCCAATAGTGACTTCATCCGTGACTGAAGAAGAAGCAGTGCTTTGGAAGTCGAATTCTTTCTTTATTATGTATGAATTATGATGCTTGATAGAGGTTTCCTTGAGCGCTTGTTAACATGACCCTATCTAGTATCTACACTACCATATCAATGATGTTGATTCTTTGCTGGAAATAAGAGATGCATTCTCCCTCATGAAGGCTTTTGACATTGAGATTTGATGAATGATAGAATGGTTTTAGAACTCAATCGTTGTATGTGTTTTGCCACCATAATCGTTTTCTTTTCAGTTTCAATGTGAAAATTCATCAAACACTTCTTGTTGTGATCATTGACTTGCTTGCCATGAAAATTAACATGAATTGGAATCCAAATTTTTGGAGGCTTGATGCAAACTTCTCTATGCATTCAGAATTAGAATCAATGTGGTTCTCCCTAAGAATGCGTGATGGAAGTTATACTATTTTCCCTTGAAATTTAGCATGTATGGGGATCCAAATTTGTCATTTTGACTGGTTGATATTCTTATCTTCATTAATATTGGGTGACAAGAATTTACAAGCTGCATATCAAGAAATGACTATTAAAGTACACGGCATCTCTAATTGCTCTTACTCTAGAAGTAACAGAGTACATAAATTGGCAACAATCAAGCATTTGCTTGGCTTTAGTGTCATATTGTACAGTATCAAATTGAAAGTTGGTTCGGTTTTTTTTTTGCCTAGTGCTTACAATGTCTCGTTATTCCATTAGCTTGACGATTGAAAACGTTTTTTTTGACCTTGATATAGTATGACCTTGTCTATCATAATATTCTTCATTCTTCTACACACTACAATGCATGGCCACATGTAAACTAATGGTTGGTTATTTATATCACCGATGCTAAAGCTTGTGTTAGGGAAAACTGAAGTAGTATTAGATGCTCATTTTGTGGATAGCTTTTCCATGGAGATCCAATCCATCAAGTATCATATAGTTGACAATAAGAGGATGACAGTGCAACAAATAGTGAAGTGCCCATTACGCTAAGTGTTGAGTGGGTAACATGAGTGTGAAATTGATATACTTAGAGTTGGTGAACTCGAAATGGGCTAAAATTTGATGGGCAGTTTGGAAACGGGTCGCTGATCAATACTCACTACTTTGTTGTAACTGACGTCATATTTTCACATTTCGGTGTTATTTTGATGGGTTTTTTAGGCGTTTTTGTAATATTATGTTTCATTTTAATTAGATGTTGTATTTTCGCGCTTCGTTGTTGTATTTTGTGCGTTTCGATGTCGTTTTATGGGGTTTATTGTTGTTCAATGAAGCTTTCCCTTAAGCTTGATGTGTCATTCAATTCTTTCATCAAATTCAGTTGTTTACTTTTTTGTCTCAAGTTGTTGGAAATTTACCAAACTGATCAAATCACACACTTTGGTTTTTATAGGTATGCAAGACTGTTTTACTTGTAGAAGGTATCAACTGTCAAGATTGTTTTGACTTAGATTTGCTAATAAATAGCCAGTATCCCCCCCCCCCCCGCCCTTGCTATGATGTGTTTTTGAAATATAATTATACAATGCGTATAAACACATTCTTTCTAATTTGAGGAATTTGTGATTGAATTTAATGAGTTGACTTATCTTATACTCAACTATATAGATTAAATGGCATCCCTTAAAGATACATCATTGCAAGTGGACCGATCAATTAACCCAATTGTTTGTAAGTATCATGATAGACGAAGTTAAAAAGGAAAATCAAACTACCACTACCTTCAACAAAGTCGGGTGAAAACATTCCGAGAGTTCAATAAACAGACAGGACACGAGTATACTCTACCTCAGTTCAAGAATAGGACTTTTAAACTGAAGCAAGATTACCGTGGTTTTAAGAAGCTTCTTAGCTAATCGGGATTTGGATGAGATAATGTAAACAAAAAGGTTGTTGTGGAGGATGGACACCGTCTAGGGTCTCATATCAATGTATAACATTACTTGGTTCTTTTAGTTATAATTTCTATGTATGTTTTAATAATGTTGCTGATGTATTCTTCTAAAATGGCGCAAGCTAATCCCAAATGGGCCAAATTCAAAATGAAGGGTTTCGTTTGTATTCTCGGCTTTATATTTTGTTTGGAGGTACATATGCTACTAGAGAGTATATACCAGGAAATGTTTAGGAGTTGGTGTTGTTAGAGGATGATGAAAATGGTCTTTTAGTGAAAATGATGGTGGTGTTGCATAGGTACACCGGAGGAATTAGGGAGATGAGATCGACAGATGAAGATAAGTCGGGTATGAACACCAAATTGGAGATGGGTTAGATGATGAACCGACGCTACCCCATTCGGGAGAAGCGTAGGCTAGATAGAATTCCAAATTCCAAGAGGAAGAGGAAGAGTAATGCATATGGTTTTTTCGACACTTGCAAAGTCATTCAAAAGCCGTCAAAAAGAAGATAAGTCAATATCACATATCTCTATCACCTCACAGACCCCACAACCTGTAGACCCTATTCTATGGGAGCCGTAATTGCCATCCTGAAATACATGCCTGAGATGGACCCGAGTCTTTACACCAAAGCAGTGAACCATGCTTGCATGAATGCTGCTTGGACAAAGAATTTATCCTAACAAAACCTGAATGGAGACTTGCACTCCTTAATTCTATTTAAGTAGATGTTAGTATAAGCTATGATTTCTATGTGGCTTGATTTCAATGAAGATTATGTATTTGAGACACTTTGACTTTGTTTTTATATGTGACTATGGTTTGTTGTGACTTATGTTGATTATTTGGATTGTTAGTTATGTGTTGACTATTATTTAAATTTCTTACTTATCAGTAAATATGTTATGGCTTCCTTAATTACTTTGTGCTTTTGTTTTCGTCTTTCACCTTCGTGTGATGGCTTATGTTGTGATAAGTTAGCTATTAGTTCCACCTTTCATTTTTTAGTAGTATGGAAAGGGTTATTGATCAATTAGCTTTAGTTGAAGGAATTGTATCAGGTGATGAAGACTAGGGGTGAGCATGGTTCCAGGGTAAACCTGGAACCTAAAGAACCGGACCGATGGAACCGATCAGTTTCAGGTTCCAAGGTATGGAGGGTAGGTTTCAGGTTCCAAAAATTAGGGAACCTGTTCTAACGAGTAGGTTCTAGGTTCTAGGTAGGTGGGAACTCGGAACCGAAACCGGAACCTGGACAGAACCTGGACCCTAAAGCAAGTTTTGTTATATTTTTTCTTGGTATATATCTTTTGCGTCATCCAGCATATTCCATATAGTCCCATGCTGAGTGTGTAATCTGAACCACTTTATCATTAAAACTTTTACTTTGTTAATGTTTCACATTTTTCGTTTCTAAATATGAGTTATGGTCAGTGAATTTTAGCAGTAGGTGATAGTCATTAAATGTAATTATTCACTGTAATCGTTCAAACTAAGAATATATGTGGAACCTGGAACCGACTTTGTAATCTGTGACAGGGTAGGTTTTCAGGTTCATATCTTGGAACCTGAAACCTACCCTGTCACAGATTACAAGTCGGTTCCAGGTTCCACATATATTCTTAGTTGAACGATTACAGTGAATAATTACATTTAATGACTATCACCTACTGCTAAATTCACTGACCATAACTCATATTTAGAAACGAAAAATTGAACATTAACAAAGTAAAAGTTTTAATGATAAAGTGGTTCCAGATTACACACTCAGCATTGGATATTATGGAATACTGCTGGATGACGCAAAGATATATACCAAGAAAAATATAAAAAAACTTGCTTTAGGGTCCAGGTTCTGGTCCAGGTTCGGTTTTCGGTTCCGAGTTCCGGACGAATCTAGAACCTAGAACCTACTCGTTAGAACAGGTTCCCTAATTTTTGGAACCTAAACCTACCCTCCATACCTGGAACCTGAAACTGATCGTTCCATCGGTCCGGTTCTTTGTTCCAGGTTCTACCCTGGAACCATGCTCACCCCTAGTCTTCATCACCTGATACAATTCCTTCAACTAAAGCTATCTGATCAATAACCCTTTCCATACTACCTAAAAAATGAAAGGTGTGAACTAATAGCTAACTTATCACAACATAAGCCATCACACGAAGGTGAAAGACGAAACAAAAGCACAAAGTAATTAAGGAAGCCATACATATTTACTGATAAGTAAGAAATTTAAATAATAGTCAACACATAACTAACAATCCAAATTATCAACATAAGTCACACATAACCATAGTCACATAATAAAACAATGTCAAAGTGTCTCAAATACATAATCTGCATTGAAATCAAGCCACATAGAATTCATAGCTTATACTAACATCTACTTAAATAGAATTAAGGAGTGCAAGTCTCCATTCAGGTTTTGTTAGGATAAATTCTTTGTCCAAGCGCATTCATGCAAGCATGGTTCACTGCTTTGGTGTAAAGACTCGGGTCCATCTCAGGCATGTATTTCAGGATGGCAATTACGGCTCCCATAGAATAGGGTCTACAGGTTGTGGGGTCAATACTCGGAGTGATTTTTTTTGCTTTTTTTCTATTGAACTTATCTTCATTTTGACGCCCTTTTGAATGACTTTGCAAGTGTCGAAAAAATATATGCATTACTCTTCCTCTCTCCTCTTGGAATTTGGAATATCTATCTAGCCTAAGCCCTTCTCCCGAATTGGATGGTAGCCGTCGCTTCATCATCGTAACCCATCTCCAATTTGGTGTTCATTACCCGACTCATCTTCATCTGTCGATCTCATCTCCCTAATTCCTCCGGTGTACCTAATGTAACACCACTATCATTTCACTAAAATCACCATTTCATCATCCTCTAACAACACCAACTCCTAAACATTACTGTTATATACTCTAAAGTAGCATATGTACCCTCCAAACAACATATAAAGCCGAGAATACACAACTAAACCCTTTCAGGCACTTCTACTTTTTGAATTTGGCCCCATTTGGCGATTAGCCCTATGGCATTTTTAGAAGAACATACATCAGCAACATTATTAAAAGCATACATAGAAATTTAGTAACATAAAACGAAAAAAACAAGTAATGTTCAACATTGATATGAGACCTAGACGCGTTCTCCATCTCCTACAACAACCTTTTTGTGTACATAATATATCTCATCAAATCCCGATTAGCTAGAAGCTTCTTAAAACCACGGTAATCTTGCTTCAGTTTAAAAGTCCTATTCTTGAACTGAGTTAGAGTATACTCGTGTCCTGTCTGTTTATTGAACTCTCGTGAATGTTTTCCACCCTACTTGTTGAAGGTAGTGGTAGTTTGATTTTCCTTTTTAACTTCGTCTATCATGATACTTACAAACAATTTGGGGTTAATTGATCGGTCCACTTTGCCATGATTGTATCTTTAAGGGATGCCATTTTAATCCATACTAGTTGAGTATAAGATAAGTCAACTCATTAAATTCAATCACTAAATTCCTCAAATATAGAAAGAATGTGTTTTATACGCCATTGTATAATTATATTTCAAAAACACATCATAGCAAGGGCCGCGGGGGATACTGGCTATTCTATTAAGACCCAAATCTATAAGTCAAAAACAATCTTGACAGTTGACAACTTCATACAGTAAAACAGTCTCTGCATACCTATAAAAACCAAAGTGTGTGATTTGATCAGTTAGGTGTAAATTTCCAACAACTTGAGACAAAAAAGTAAACAACTGAATTTGATGCAAAGAATTGAATGACACATCAATGCTTAGGAAAAGCTTCATTGAACAACAATAAACCCATAAAACGACATCGAAACGCACAAAATACAACAACGGAGCGTGAAAATACATCATACCTAATTAAAATAGAAACATAATATTACAAAAACGCCTAACAACCCAATCAAAATAACACCGAAATGCATAAAATATGACGTCAGTTACAACAAAGTAGTGAGTATTGATCAGGCACCCGTTTGCCAAACTGCCCATAAAATTTTAGCCCATTTCGAGTTACACCAACTCTAAGTATATCAATTTCACACTCATGTTACCACTCAACACTTGCCGTAATGGGCCACTTAACTATTTGTTGCACTGTCATCCTCTATATGCTCAACTATATGATACTTGATGGATTGCGATCTTCCATGGAAAAGCTAAGCCACAAAATGAGCATCTACATATACTTCAGTTTTCCCCTAACACAAGCTTTAGCATCGGTGATATAAATACAAACAACAACCATTAGTTTACATGTGGCCATGCATTGTAGTGTGTAGAAGAATGAGGAATCATTATGATAGACAAGGTCATACTATATCAAGGTCACAAAATAAGTTTTTCAATCGTCAAGCTAATGCAATAACGAGACATTGGAAGCACTAGGCAAAAAAAACCGAACCAACTTTCAATGTTGATACTCGTACAATATGACCACTAAAGCCAAGCAAATGCTGATTGTTGCCAATTTTATGTTACTCTGTTACTTCTAGAGTAAGAGCAATTAGAGATGCCGCTGTACTTTAATAGTCATTTCTTGATATGCAGACTTGTAAATTCTTGTCAGCAATATTAATGAAGATAAGAATATAACCAGTCAAAATGACAAATTTGCCCGATCCCATACATGCTAAAATTTCAAGGAAAATAGTATAACTTCCATCACGCATTCTTAGGGAGAAACCACGATTCTAATTCTGAATGCATAGCAGAAGTTTGTATCAAGCCTCCAAAAATTTGGATTCCAATTCAAGTTAATTTTATGGCAAGCAAGTCAATAATCACAAGAAGAAGTGCTTTGCATGAATTTTCACATTGAAACTGAAAAGAAACTAGGTTATAGTGGCAAAACACATACAACGATTTGAGTATCTAAAAGCCATTCTATCATTCATCAAATCTCAATGTCAAAAGCCCTTCACGAGGGAGAATGCGTCTCGTTAGTTCCAGTCCCTCCAAAGAATCAACATCATTGATATTGGTAGTGTAGATACTAGACAGGGTCATGTTAACAAGCGGTCAAGAACCTCTATCAAGCATACATAATTTCATACATAATACCTCACGAATTCGACTTCAAAGCACTGCTTCTTCTTCGTGTCACGGATGAAGTCACTATTGGATCGTGTATACACAGTAACAGCACATTGCAGCACACAGTAAGCCCTCCCAAAAGGCAATAACAGTTGCCACATAACCATCTCCTCAATGATGGCACATGGGATAACCAAAGCCATTCTTTTTGTTAACTAGCTTGGATTTAATCAACATTTGACTCATGAAAACCCTACAATCAAACTCAAGATATACTTCATCACAAACATCTCGAGAAAATCCTAACCTTAGCAAGCGAAGTGTGGGAGATTCAAGAGACCGAGTGAAGGAGAGGGTGCTTTTGTAACTTGAAGACAAGCCAAGGTTCGACATTTGTAGTATGAGCAAAGAGAGAGAAGCAAATCCCACTGAGCATAAGGCAGATGCAGGAAAGATGAAACCTTCGTCAGTCAACCTTCAAGAGACAGAGGAGACCCTTCGCAAGCTGACCTTCACACAAAAGACAAGAGGAACCCTTATGACGACTTCTACACAAGACAAAGAACCAACGAACCCCCACCTTCGCCAACAGTTGACCTTCTCGAGACAAAGACCCTTCGCCAGTTGACCTTTCACACAGAGGACAGACCAACCCTCGCAGTCGTGCAAAGAAAGAGACATGAGAGACAGAGGACCTTCGAGAGAACAGAACAGACGCCTGCAGATAGAAAGAAGAAGGGATAAGAGTGACTTCTCATGCGGAGAAGTAACTTTCTTGATTACTTACTTAAAACTTCTCCAAAATAACTTCTTGATGGAGAAAGATTGCCTTTAGAAATAGCAAATTTAGAAGTTATGCAAACCAAACGAGAGTTTCTACTTCAACACTATGTTACCAAACGGATTTTTGCCCTCCAAAAGCACTTTTGAAGCAAGAAATTCTGTTATCATGTTACCATGC
Source organism: Psidium friedrichsthalianum (assembly GCA_019149425.1). Taxonomy (NCBI): domain Eukaryota; kingdom Viridiplantae; phylum Streptophyta; class Magnoliopsida; order Myrtales; family Myrtaceae; genus Psidium; species Psidium friedrichsthalianum. The sequence goes on along the minus strand of JAGVVM010008062.1, from coordinate 4,980 downwards.
GCGTAATCTCAGCTCCTGCTTTGTTGTGTACAAAGAAAATTCGAGTCGCGCCAGATACACCAGGAAGTTACATGCTTAATCAATCATCTGGCTTCAGGTGAATTCCTGTCAAGTAGACTCGATACATGCACTACGTTTAGTAGATGGCGACCATTTCAAGTATAAAATACTTCATCAAAGTTGAACACACTTTTTTGAGAATCCTTCCTGCAGCATCTCTTATCATAAACAAGTGCATAAGTAACGTGAATCCTCGAGGAGTTAGCCTCCATTAAGTAAAATAAGACAGGTAATACAGGTATATTTGCACGAAACTGAAAAATAATTGACTAGTCCCTGTTGACACCTAAATTTTCACTAATCCTTTCCGGTCATTCTTGCATAGAAAGTTATATAACTAATTTAGCCTTTACCAAAAAATAATACAATCGTTCATAATTTGCATTTTGTCAATCATGCATTGCATTTCTTTTTAATTTAGATCGAAGCACGGAAATAGGAATTGCAATTGATACGCGAGAGACTGGAGCCCACGTAAGCTCATCCGGCCAAGGCAGGGGGATAAAGCCAGAATATGCAATAGAAAGGAGGAAGACCATGAGCCTCATGAGCTTTTATTAAGGCTTTACAAGACTTAATCAGCGACCCGAAAACGTGCCGCGTAAAATGCAAGAATGAGAAATATGCACAATATGAGCCCATATATGAATATATTCACAAGGCTGCATGAGAGAAAGCGAATAAAAATAGAACTAATATAAACTACTTTTATGAAAAAGCCCTAGCTATACCATATAATCCCCCAGACGACGACATCTTCACACGGCCAATAGCGAGGTCGAGAGTAAACAATCGCTGAGACAAAGGTTAAGGAAAAAAGGGCGTTTCCGCCACAGCCACCGGAGGAGCGAAAGACTCGGGCTTAATGACAGCGAGCAAAAGCGAGCGATCAAAAGGGGCGGTTCCTCTCCTCTGGTACTTAGCCCTACGCTTCAAAAGGAAAAGACCCTCCAAACGAGATGAGCCCACATTTGGAAGACACACGCTTGACAGCGGCGCAAAGTTCTGTAAGGTAGACAGGAAGCATCCATCCATTAAGGACGATCTCGATTAAACGCGCCAGAATATGTGAAGCAAAAAGGCCACGCTCTCTCGCATTGTAATCGACGAGGAAGAGCCTCCCTGCCCTCGAAGCCTCTCTCTCCACCTCCCACTCGTCGTGTACATCGACCGCACACGATGCCTGGGGGGGGCGGGGACCACGAGCCCCCCAACTATTCTGACGAAATTCCACAAACTTCAGCAAAATTCTAGTGTTGATTGACTTTGACTACCCCCCCCCCGCCCCCCTCCCATGACGACCGCCCGCCGAGAGTACCAGTCCAACAACGCCCTAGTCGTCCGGACCAGACCTAGCAAGACCAGCCCTCTCGACGAGTTGAGTCGCAGAAGACCGAAATAAAACCAGTTGTCAAGTTCCAGTTCTCATCGATCACACTTCCCTGAAGTGATCCCCCGAACGACGTTGCGACCCCCCCCTTACCCGCACCGATAGATCAGTCCAATCAACAGACGCGCCCTGCACCCGTTCAAGCTTCATCCCACACACCAGTTAGTTTCCTTTTTTGGCTAGGAGCCACGAGCTCCAGAAGCAGCGGAAATTCAAAAATATAGGCCCACAGACGAAGCTAGAAGTGAAGAGCAAGATCGCTGAACAGAGGCGAGAGACGAAAAGAAGAAAACAAGCAAGCGTTTACAGGAAGAAGTGCTTCTCCGGCGCGTGCGGCCCACCTCTCTCGAATCAACTTTTCCCGTCATGAGACGGAATTCTGTAGCCGTTCCTGAAAAGAAAAGTGAACGTTGAGAAGGAGCTCCCCGAGATACCATACCACAGCTACCCACGGCCTAGCTGTTGTGCCGCCAAGTCAAGGCCTTTCAGACCCCCATACCTAGGCGCTTTGTACTGTGGACTGCTCCAATACACGAGCATCGACGAAGCCGTTACTCATTCTACGAGCACAGCCGCAGATACCCACCGAGCCAGTCAATACCTGATCCGGTCGCCTCCGATCACAATATCTCCGAACGCGCGTAACTAATCATATATAGATGAGGTATGCCCTATTTGAATATTAATGCTGAATATGCTGAATATGTAGGATTGAAGAGTATTAATACATGTTATTCTGAATATTAAAAACCTAAATTTAATTAGGAAAAATATATTTCCCTAAAAAGGCAACGATTTTTTTAAAAAATTTTTATGCATCCTTCTTTTTGCCTTCGGCGATAAACAACCCCCCTTTCAAGAGGGCTGTTGTAGCGCCGCGAAGATAGCCAATCCAATTACCATAGTCCATTTAGATCCGATTTAACCCATATCATCAAAAAATCTGCCATTCAAATTATGTAACATCTTTTTTTCAAAAATTGCCAAGAAAAAAAAAAATATCAATAGCCTGCATTTGCTTGACTTGCCCTTAATTGCTATCTTGGAGTAACTAGACGCATTTGATAATATATTCGCTTTCGTTTCTGAATTTTCTGCCCCCCGTTAATTTAAAATTCCTAAAAAATTTTTTTAATTTTTTTTTCATATTGTTTTAGTAGATATAATTTCTTAGGCAATTGTGTCTGAATGTAAAGCTTCCTAAAGCATGCAGTATTTTAGAAACCTGTTATCCTCATTAAGTTTATTTAGGAAAGGCAGCGTCAAGAGATCAAATACTAGGATATTCTAATCCGCAGAAAAATTGCATAAAAATCATCTTAAAAAATCTAAGTAAAAATTACGCACAACCATTCTCATGCATATTCGAATATTTGTCTGCATATCTTAGTACTCATTGATATTTTATGAGTATCAATAAAACCTTGCAGTTCCATATTTTTCAGAAAAAAAAGACTAGTCATTGATATCATGCCATCATCTTTTAATCTCATGATCATTATTTTAAATCGCTAAAAAAATATAAAATAATCTGCACACTTGGTGCATCGCAATTATCTCATCTTATGCAGCCATATTTTTCGAGTATCGTACAAATTCTTCTACCATTTTTTCTTCAAAAATATACCTCAATATTATCCACTCATTCATCTAATGAAAGTAAAACATCCACCCCCAAAAAACCTCACTATGAACTTACGCCCAATAAAAAATCAATCAAGCCTTGAGTTCGCCAACTTAGCCGATTTTCATAGCGATTTATAGCTACCGGAAAGAGTATTAGCGTATAATTAGTTAATGCCCACCTAACAGATGTCCCGAATATCTAATCATATAAGCCCGCTTTTCTAACTTTGAAATAAAATAGTTACTTCGCAACCTATTTTATTATAAGGATTATCTAATCAAATATACAAAAATAAGCTAGGCGCTATCCAAAGTTAAAATTATCTATGCAATAACTAAGTTGCCCAATTATGGCTAAAGACGCTTTAGCAGCACATCCAATAATGTAGCGCTTACGTTTTAAATTAGCAACTAATAATCACAACCTAAGCGTCACTAACCACTAATTTTAGTCAGCGCATAGTTGGATAGATGAATGCAATGTAGCTGTTAATCATCCTGACGTGCAGTCAAAGTCGCAAGAAATCGTATGTTTCCTCTAGTTCTTACGCAGCCGGGATTCCAATTAGTTCAAATGCCCAGTCAACAAGAGAGCAGAAGGGCGCAATGGAACAACTCGCACAGTAAATCCCCAAAATGATGAGTGCTCCTTCATCGTGATTGAAAGCAACCATGCAATGACGTCGCATATCTGAAAGGAGAAAAGGGAAGCAACAGTAGCAGTGAATGTTTTTTACTGATGACTCCCCCCCCCATGGGGCTGCTCATCATTTCTCTCTTCATCTTCAAAGCAAATGCAGACACATCCATTTAGCGCCTCTATGTATGACAGCGAGAAACCTGTGTAGGGATTTTTCCCCACATCGCTTGACCTACCTATAATTCAGGCAGACGACGCCTAATCGATTCTTGAAAAGACGGGTGCCAAAAAAAAAAAATAAACCGGTAGTGGCAGCGAGAACTAAATTTTCTTGTTCCAGAGGTTGAAGAGTGAGCGCTGAGAAAGAGAAGCAGCAGAGTTGCTCTTCTACTTGCCAAAGGAAAGTAATCGCCGGGCTTGGCTTTATCAACGGAAATTAACGGAGTTTCCCCGCCCAAGATTATCTGTATGGACGAAAGACACAATAACTTTCGCGAGTCCAAAATGATTGTTTTCATTTTTACAAGCCGTGCATGAATTTGCAAAGCACGATTAGAGTTGAACACACACTTTTTTTTTTTTTTTGAGAATCCTTCCAGTAGCTGTCTTACATCAAAACAAGGCACAGAGTAAGCACTGAGATGCCTCGTGCCGGAGCTTACAGCACTGAATTAATAAAAGGCCATGGTAATAAGCTCATCCGTAAATACAATGTCCATATTTGCATGAAACTGAAAAAACAATCGCGCCTGGTGCCATCAGATAAATGACGCCAACCTGGATAAAAGGTTTTGGCACATTGCCTAAAGAACAAAGCAAATATAAACCTACCTTAGGAGATGATGAGATTAGCATAGTATCATGCCTTGCCAATCGAGAGTCCGTGAATTTATTTCTCCTATATCATGCTTACAATTTAAACCTTGTTACTATATGAAAATATTCCAAACGTTGTCCGCTGCATCTTAAATAAGTGACAAATGACAAAATTGAACCATTTCATAAAATCAGATCACTACATTGAACATGTACAAAAATTCTAGGCATCACATTAAACAAATTAAAAGTTCAAGGACTATATTGCTACATTGGTCTGAAGTTCAAGGATCTACGTTGAATAAATAGTAAAAGTTCAAGAGACCACATCTACACATTTACATGCCAAAGTTCAAGATTCAGTTTATAGTCATGATATCACTCATGTTTCAATTCATATAGTCCACTATCTTTTATCCGACATTTATAACAGTTGTTAGTACTAAGC
>JAGVVM010008061.1:0-11052 GCA_019149425.1 Psidium friedrichsthalianum | reverse complement strand
TTATTACCAACCAAGGCTGTGAACACACACCATTTTATATCAGGACAACGTATTGTTAACGCTAGCTGAGATCTCACAGTCTCTTGAGTGGACTAAGGTTATGTGAGAACTGGCGGTTTCTGTGTGTCTACTCCCCAACCAAATACTGGCCTGTGCAAGACGATTTCTTCTGACGCAAGTGCGATACCCAACGTGCATCCTGTAGGGTTTGGTAGTGCGAGACCGCAAGCTCCGCTATTTATTGTGGAGCTATGTTATGGGAAATCTCATGGTAGAAAATGAGTTACTGTCAGAGTTGAGAAGTTTCCATTGGCGTGAAGAAGACACATAGCTTCCAACACTGTTGAATTTCCTATGCTTTTTGCACTCGCAATGATTATAACCTTGCCAAAGGATGTATCTAAGCCTCATATGAAGCCAACTAACTTGTCAATAAATCTAGTGACGACCACTAATATAGCAGACTTTTGTATACCTTGGGGAGCAGCTGGTGGTGGCGTATGGGTATGTAGGTGATAGTATTAACTACCTATGGAGACTAGGTGGGCAACTTGCCAAAGAAACAAACAAGTCTACTTCTCTAGCGGGGAGAAACTAGCACCCAGCTCGAGTACCACCCATTTAGTACAATTGCCCTGAACTCATAGTACAAACGGACATGCTCATATCTTAAAATAGACAAGAGCGCTTCGCCAAGAGTGCATTGCACTAGGAACTTGTCAAAGCTGAACTTACACTCGCTCTATTTTGTATCTAATCTTGGACTTGTGCTATTTTGCTTCAGCTTCGGATGTATTGGATTTCATGCTTTGTTGATATTCTTTTCCAGCTTTACGTTTTAAAAACTTCTCACTTTCGGTTTTCAGAACATGTATGAAGGTTCAATCAACAGTTAAGTTGCTATAGTCAGTTCAATTTATATGATGCTTTCTGTGAAGTGTTTTTCACTTTAGTTCTCTTTCTTGGTTAGTTTCGTCTACATATTTCATCATTTGATGGTAAAGAAACTGTGCAACAGTAACTCATATGTTTACCCCTTTGTCATATAGTAGTTGTCACAACATTTAAGTTTTTAAGAGCTTGAAAGGGTTGTTCATGTTACTCTTGCTCATCTGGTGTAGGTTGCCTGCGTGTAGGCTTTTTTTGCTGTACTTATCGGATGTTGAAGAGGGGGAGAAACTATGTTTCCTTATGAGGTATGTTTGGATAGTCTTCTTCCTTTTGAGTTTGGTTAGACCATGTTATCAATTAACTCTGCATGCAGAATGGTATGAATATGGATGGGACCTATGATTTTCAAAAATGTGTTGGACTGAAGGTGAAACCCCGCAGGGTGACGGACTTCTCTTCTATTCCTTATTACCAAATGGTACAATTGATCCCGTGAGTACTTCTCCTAGTTCATCGTGAACTGCACCTCTTGAAATTTTCCTCAACTGGCAATACTGTTGTCAGTGCTAGATGTGCACTGAATCTCTTGAGACTATAGTCAATGTGACGCTATACTTACAGAGTTTTCTACCCCGATTTCCAGTAAATCATGTAATTGGGAAGAAAATGAAATTGCTCATCTTAGTAGATCTGTCATCTACGGTCTCCTTAAAGATAAAATATCAATGCCTGTGCATCTAAATGAATGAGAGCGTTGCTTCTTTGATTATCAATGTGCCGACTCCATAAGAAACTCATGTTGCAGACTATCATTTCGGTTGAGACAGCATTGCATGAGTTTTCCTTTGTATTTTCTGGTGCAAGTCTTGTTATCCCAACAGCAGTTATGACACCGAGAGAGAGTCGAAAATATTCTGCTTAACAATTTCTGTTGTGGCCTTGGCAGTTCTCACTTCATGGGAGCTGTCCTGTGATCAAAGGGGAGAAATGGGTGGCAACGAAGTGGATTAGAGACCGAGTGCAGGATGATTAATCATCGGTCGCTAACCATTGTGAGACTATGCACAATTTTGCAGTATTGAGCATAGGCATGTACTCATTATTTAATTAATCCTGAGGCTTTTTGGTTTAATCAATGCCTCTTCTTTATGAATCGTGCATTAGTGCCATAATAGCATTTTGTCCGTCAATATTTACTGATGATCCCATCCCAAGGAGAGAGTTTCACTGACAATACGAAAATAGTGGGGTTTGGGAGCTCCATTTTCTGTACTTAATAAAACAGATGACCAGAAAATAATCTATGGGGTTTAAAACCAGAACTTTTGTTTCTTGCCTTTTAGTTTCCCTACTTTCTTTATTGCCTTTTCTACCAACAAAAACTAAAAAAGCATTTTTTAGTTAGTTAACAGAGAAAAAGACTGAGTTTAATGGAATCTCATGCTTTGATTTGTGATACACTGAAGTATGATTAAAACAAAGTCAAGAAAAACAGAGTGAAGCACAAGCTCAATATGCACTAGTGAACTCTTTGCTTTTCTTTAATACTCAGTCAACTCGTACTTTGTTATCAAGAACAGCTATAGAAATCTGACTCGGCAAATTTAGACTGCTCCTCTGACCAAAAAAAAGTTTGGACTGCTCCCTTGGTATCTTTTACATCTCCATGAACATGTGGCTTGAGAATCACCTTGACGGTCAACTTGGGAGAACATTAATCTTCTCTGGAAAAGAGTCCTTGCAATTTGGTAGCGAAAAGATGTCAATTTCATATTGACCAAAAAAAAAGAAAAAAAAAAAAGGAAAGAGATGTCGATTCCATCGAAGTTTGGCTTTTGGCATATAATTGATTGAGTTGATGCTGTCTTTCATGATGCTGCTTAACACATTGAACGTGGATCATTAATTTAACCCGACTTTAAGAGAAAATGCTCGCATATTTAGACTCCATTTGCTTCGAAAAAATAAATATTTTGCTAAAAAATAATCACTTGTAGAACTTATAATGATGAGAGAATGAAAAAATATTTTCATTCGTCCATGAAAACATTTAGACAGTAATTGTTGTCGATAATTTTTTTTTGTCATTTGCTAATTATTTCAAGCGTTATGAATGATTATTTTTATAATAATACTTTTTAAAATCGTTTATTTTTCACAAAATAAATGAAGCACTAAAAAGGATGATATGATATCACTAAACTCTCAAAACACTCAAATCTATTACGGTTCTCTACTATTGCAGACGAGCACAGCCACAATTGTTACCGTTATCGCTAGCCTCAACCGTTACTGTCGCTAGGTAGCTGCTCCCGTCCTTGTTGCTCATCTATGCGTAACTGTGTTTTTATGTGCGCAGACGTCGTGCAAGACCACCACCGTGCACAAGTTACTCGCAACCACCATGGTCGCGGCTCGCACGAAGGATGTCGCAACATTGGGAAACCTAAAATTTGAGGCCGCGATCTGAGATAGCTTCTGACCAGGTGGAGAGAGAGAGAGAGAGGGGGGGAAGAAGAAGAAGGGAATAAAGGAGAGAAGCAAGAAAAGGCAAAAAAAAAAAAAAGGAATGAGGGGGAAAAAAGAGAGAGAGAGGAAGTAAATATGTTTATGTGTGAAGTACTAAAAGTAAATTTAAGATGTACTTTATCTTCCAATCTTAATGACTAGTAATGTCTGTGATATTGGACACTTTGCTTCATCAAAACTCCGAGTTGATAAGAACTTTCTCTCATCTACTAATAGGACATCGAAGTCTAAGCTCAATCCTACTCTCGAATTAGAAGAAAAAATGAGAATCCCCTAAAGCTCATGTTTTCCTTATTGAGACCGAGGCAAAATTTAATCTCCAGAGTCTGAGAGAACTAAAAATATGGAATGCAATCTCTCAAATCTAGCAACATCAAATAGTTGCCAGACGAAAATCCTCAGCTTATGATTCCACAGCTAGCAAGAGGTCGTCATTCCCCAGATGATGCCCTAGTAATGGGTCATTGTCTTCCCTCATATGGCTTTTGATGATCAGCTTGATTTTCTTTCCATAGCTTGATTTCCGTAGGGTTCAGGAGACTCTGCAACCGATTTACGTCTGCTGCGTGGAATTGTACTGGTAAAGGTGGCTGAATTTGATCAACACTTTTCGCCAATCATTCGACCCCCTTGCGTGCTGTGACTGCATTTTATAGGCAATCGAAACCAATCCCTATCCTTCCTCTGTCCCACTGATAAGCCATCGATATAAAGCGATCGGGACATTGGCAGATGAGTGATGAACTTATAACTTGCGCAAGTGCTGGTATGGTTGCTTCCCTAACCGCTTCAAGACATGCATGCAACCAGCTGCTGCAAAAAGCCCAAGGGCAGCACATGCCATAATTGCTGCGTTGCTGATACTGCGATAGTAGCCTCCCTGGAACAATTGACAACTCATAAGGGACATATTTTCTCAACAGATCTACCCGAAAATGCAAGTAAGCTAAATTGTGGTAGTCTTCAGGAAAAGAGCCTGATGGAGGGTGTTGCTCCAACGCCCAAACATATGAACCACTGACAAGTCACAGAAAGTCAAGCAAGAGGACAAAAGCGAGGGAGAACTTGCGTCTTCAACATGTTTATTAAAAAGGTTCCAGATGGCACTGTCATGTCAAAGTCTTCTGTACTAAGTATATAAAACCTTTCCGCACCCAGAAGTTTCACAGTGACAGTACTTTGAAGTAATCCCGCCAGCAAAAATATGCAGGAAATCAGAAAATAACAAACTAATATCTATAGAGATTGTTTAGTTCATCAATAAACCACTTAGTTGCTAAGAACATCTTTCAGAAAAGATGCAAAATGGCAATTGAAATCTCATTCATTAACACAGATTTGGCCATGTAAAATCAGCAAGTACGGCATCATGGAAGAGCTATTATCAATCTTTTACAGAGGCAAAATGGTTTTTACTATGGTTCTTAAGTGCAATAGCAATTGAAATTTCATTCATTAATCCAGTGCTTCTAGCCCATTTCTCTTGTCCATTCTAAATATAGCATATATCCTCTTCCATAAATCTTGTAAATTTACTTAAACATGGTGAAACTTATAGATGGTTGTAACAATCACGTCCCTGCATTACCTTAGGATTTATAGCAGAAGCTTACCCACATTCAAAACTTGGACCATTTACCTGATGATCTGAACAATAATTGATACAGTACAAATACAGAATTGCACGATCTCCCTCCTGGTTTAAGTCACTGCTGCAGGAAAAACATATGGAGATAGACTAGAAAGTAGATCATATTTGAAACTCACTTGCACCAAAAATAGCAAAACTGCAGCATTTGCAGGAGCAAGAGAAAAGCTTATCATTCCTCCTCGCGAGTCATTTGGGACATACCTGCAATACATGATTAGCAATAATCATAGGCATTCACTAACATATCAAAATTAGCAATATCTTGTGCTGAAATTCCAGCAAACAGCTCAGAATGGCATACATGGTCCTCAATCTGGCAAGAGAAGGGAGGATTACACCTACACATGCCTGAAATAGGCAGAATAATGTCACTAGAACTCCAATTTCCTGCACAACACATAGTATCTCTCAGTATGTGGTGGTAACAAAATCAGATATCGAATCATACGTTGCCATTTATGAAAATATTAATACCTGATAGTCATAGGCTACGACGGACAGTACACAACCTGATATGATGAATGCACAAAGTATGCAATCTTCAGTTCGAAATGACAAAGATCCACTAATAAGCCAAGGGAAAATTGTGCTTCCAAGCATTCTTGCACCCAAGAGACACGGATATATCAAGCCCAGATGCAGTTCTCTGCCATCAGCCTACACTCCAAATGCATTCACTAAAATCATGGAACAAGCTCACTTTTTCTGGTAAACAATTAGTAGTTAAAACCAGCATTTTGTGTGCAAAGGATGGGATTAATGCTGCAGTTCATGTCAGCGTTGCAGGAGAAACCAATATTCCTTTCAGAAAGATATGTAACTAAAACTTACCACTAATATGGGGGTCCAGAGAATCCAAAAAATTGATACAGAGAAGTGAAGACAAGCTTGTGCACATGCCAATAACCATATTCTTCTATCTGTGAACAACGAGTAGATAAGAGGGTATGCAAGACGTACTGAAAAATGGTATGAGTAGAAATTTAAAAAGGGACCTATAAATTGGTCTACCTATTAGAAGAATATTAACCAAAATGTCAATAGATCTGGAAAGAGCAACAATTCTAAAGGAGCACGTGATTAAAATGATAAGTGCGATGAGAGAAAATAGACTGATAAAGAAGAGAAGAAGGAACCATTGGTCACAATTGTTTTGGAATGAGATAACCATTTAAAGGAGCCACATGCTCTAGAAAATGTGCTAGTTGCAGTTCTGCCAACACCAGGTTTTTGAATTCAGGCAGATTTTTGTTGAAAGTCTTGCAGATTTTCTTGAGATTAGAACCTTGGATTGCTTCAGCATGTTACGATCAATAGACAAAGCTAAACCCTTCTGCTGCAGGGGCATTTGAAATTCGGAAACGTCTAATCTTTTGGCTGACTATGACCTCCCTTGTGCCTCGAGGTAAGCAAATTAGTATGCTCAATCTTGGTCCTCAGCTAACCCACAATGAAAAATTTTGTGAAGGAACCTTAAATTTTCCAAAGCTCAATGCAACAAGACAACACAGCTATATGTCCCACCTTTGAACCCTTTGGGTGAGGTAACATCACTAAGCATGCGCTTTTTGGCTCCAACTCTTATAGCATCTGATCCTGAGACATACTTCAGCCAATTTCATGTCTTCTATTTGAAAATATCAATGGCTGTCCTCGTAAGCAGTGAACTCTAGTTATTTGATGTGAATCAGAGATCACTATGGGAATATCAAATATCATATGAGCCTTCTATTTAATCAGACAAGAATTCAAGTTGAGATGTCATCTTCAATGAAGAGCGGATACTTTTCATATGATAGCAGACTCATGTATTGAGCAAAATAGAGATCCAACTATTACCAAAAAAATAGGTATAGGACCTGCCATGATCCTCAAACACCTCTTGTTGAGAAGATTCTCTCCACAGCCGTGAAACGGAAATGACTCCCACCAAAGCCAACAACACAGCTGCCATTGAAGGAGATGTCATTTTCTCCTTCACATTGTCACCAATCAGCCAATTGGCAAGCACCTGGCTTCCAATGAAAGATGCAGACCCCAAGAACACCATTAACCAAAAGTTGTCGCTCAATAAATCTTCTCTGTGCCCTTGCTGGAAAGAGGAAGCAAACGAAAAATGTGAACTCTTGTTTCAATCACGAAATTCTACTGCTAATTAGAAGGAAAAATGTACAGGGAGAAATTTGAATGGTATAAATCAGCATCTTTTAGTAAATGGCATGAATCAACATCTTATGAACGGGGAGAAAATGAACACGAACCTTTTCATGTTCAACAAACATCCATGTCTCAAAACTGAAAGAGTATATTGAAGAAGCCAGAGACAAACAAACGCTTGCTACCCAAACACTAGGATGGGCAGTTATCCCCTTCCATATGCCAACAAAAAGGTGCAAGATGCAAAAGAATAAACAGAACTTCCTGTGGCCTCTGCAGACAACAGTATATGTCAGTTCCTGTACTAAAATTTATCCCAAATTAGGACTAGCCGCATAACTGTGTAAAGAAAAGGCGTCCTATTTTACCCTATATTATCTCATCAACTGTGCTTTTGTCAAGAAAATATGACCTAGGAATTGGAATAATCAAGAAGTACCTTGCATTCTGAAATCCCTATGAGACATGACCCAATATTGCAAACAACTTTTTGCAACTCCTCAAGATTCAGTGTTACAGCGTTAAATGAGTAGGATCCAATACAATGTAGATTCTCAAAAACAAGAGGGATGCTCTAGAACAAGGGCATGGAAACTACCACTAGTAAAAGCAGCATGTAATGCCCAATCAAAGCAGGTCAAACATAATTGCAGACTGAATACCAGTCCCCAGTTTAGGGCGATTGAGAAATCTTCCCACATGCTAAATCCTGCTATAATCAACTACCTCTCAGCCTGTTTGCTTTACTAAATCATCAGCTCAAATGGCAGGCAACACGACGATACACATTGCTGGAAGCATTGGTAAAAAGGAGAAAATGAAGGAGAAGGACTGAAAAACAGGGCAAGTAGATGCGCTTACATCGTATCAGAAAGCACTCCAAGGATAGACCCAACAATGAGAGAAGCCGCAAATCCAACACAGAGACATAAAACCATTTGCTCTCTACTCACACACCAAAGTAACTGAACTCGAACTCCCCGAACACCGACGATAGCCCTTCCATCACTGCCCAAACATGGCACAAGAAACGAATTCAATTCAACACACACTATATCGAGCACAGATTATCATTGCTTGTCCGTTCGGACCACAGCCAATCGATTGTAAGATATCAGTTGTAGAATGTCTGAGCTACCACCCAGTAACAAATCATACATCTCCTAATTCATTCTTCACAGGTAGCATATAAAGCGCAATCGGCGTGAAAATGCTGACCTGAGCAGAGAGAGTAGAGGAGGAGGAAGTTCGCTGGAGCGCGATGAGTGGAGCGAGACTCCATGGTCGAAATGGAAGGAGGCGCGCTTCTGGAGGCGTAGGGGAGGAGAAGATGGAGAACAAGCAAGCGAGGAAGATGAAAATGAAAAGAGAGGAATTTGGTTCCCAGACGGAGCTCTCGATCACGACCCCCATCGAACCGCCGACGGCGATTCTCAGATGCCTAAGTCCGCCGCCGCAGAGAGAGGAAGACAGAGATCAGTGTGCGCTGTGTATGGGCTCGACGAGGACGGAGTAGATCGTCATTACTGGAAGTTGCAGAGTGAATATTTTAACAGAAAAAAAAACAGTAACATTCGAATTGTAGAATTTTTTTTTTGGGCAAAAACTGCCAAAACACAAATACCCTAAATTTTGTTTCATAACACTAAAAATCTCAAACTTATATTGTGCGATACCTCCATCAAAAATTCGTCAAATAAAAATGTTAAAAATCTATCTACATGGACGTCGGAGAGTAAACGATGTTGGACTAAGGAAAATAGATGTTGTTTTGATTTGAAAATCATAACCTTGATCGAGGACAAATGTGTCACATAAGCACAAATTTGAGATTTTTTTGTCATAAAAAATTAGAGTAAATGTGTCACAATGAATATGATTTATGTTCTAATGTCATAAACAAAATTCAAGGTAACTTTGTCACAAGATCGCTTAATACCCTAAAAAATCTCAACTTTACGTCCAGTTTCAATTCTATCCTAAACTTCGTTTGTCTCATAAAAAAACCTCAACATTAGTCTCGTCTCAATTCTACCCTAAACAATTTTTTTTTTGTCCTATGAAAAACTTCCAACTTTAAGTTTTGTTCCAATTTTACTGTCCACTCTCAATTTTACCTAAAATTTTATTATAGTCTTATGAAAAACTAGAGAAACTTTTATTTGTGTCACAAAGCTTGCCTATTAGCTCTTCGTCCAAAATTTTTGTTAACAATCGAGAAATAGAAAACTCTCAAGCACGAGCATCTCGGTGCTCGAGCTCTCTTTGGTCAAAGAGATGAAACATTTCCAAACTCAAGAGATCAAAGACCGAGCACGAAAATCACTAAGGGCAATTTCAATGGAAGGTCAATGGAGGCAAATTGAAGACTAAGGAAAATTATATGACCTTTTATGAGATTTTTTTATGAAAAAAGTTATGATAGAGTTGGTATTGACTAAAAGTGAAAGGTTATCTACGCGGACAAAAAAAAAGTTTATGTAATCAGCTACATTGGGACTAGAACCGAATATTTTTGGATTTTTTAGGGGACAATAAAAAAAAGGTTACAATTAGAAACTGACAACTAAAGTTGAAGATTTTTACGAGACAAGAAGGTTCGAATGTAGTTAAGAGCCTAAAGCCAAGATTATCCAATATGCTATTCCTGTCAGCAAAACATAATCGACAATTTTTGTTGTGGTGTTTTATTTCCTGAATTTTTATGGTTATGTAGCATATTGTTCATTATTTATGTAGTGGAGGAAAAAAAATATAAAGTTCAAAGATTTTTGGAATCATTCAAATCATCAATTCTGGTCGATTGCTCAAAGACTTCGTGATATTCCTTATATGATTCGTGAATGAATCGGATTTTCTTTAGAACTTCCTTTAAAAAGCAAACTACTAAGGGGCTTGTTCGGCAATAATGATCCAAAAAGATGATTTTGATTAGAATATATTTTCTGATTTTGTTTCTTAGTGATTTTTAGAGAATTAGAACTGGATTTAGTTAACTGCACATAATTTCTAGCTCCGAGAATAGCAGGTGGCCAAAACCTTCTTTCCTCTTTTTTTTTTTTTTTACATCATTTTTAAAATATTTTTTTTAATTTTTAACTGTTTTCATTTTTTACATTTTTTAATTTCCCCATTTTATTTTTAATTTTTTCAATTTTCATAGTTTAAATTTCCCCCCTATTTAAAAATGTTAACTTTTTTTGTTTAATTTTTAAAGCTTATTTTTAAATTTAAATTTCAAAAATGTTTTTAAAAAAGGTAATTTTGAAAACTGATGTTTTTCTAATACTATCTGAAAACTAAAAAATAAGTACTCCTATACCTTGAGTAGAATATTTGATCTTTCCATGTACAAATTCCCACATGGCAAGGGCATGAAATTTTGTCCAACAAAACATGGGGACACAGCTGCTGTATTCAAACATCACCAAGACCCTGTATATCGACTAAACATTGCCACAGCGATCTTGGTTCCGTTGGTGCTATTTATTAGAAAAATCGCTGAGAATGATTTGTGAAAATTATCCATTGATGATTTGAATATCTTAGCATCCAAAAGATGCACCTTGAATGATATATTGACTATGCGTACCGTAAGTCATATATAAAACACATCGTCATCTTTAGATTGGTTCTCCTCCTTATAAAGTCTTCATCATTTGGCTGTACCCTAATCTTCCCTGAACTTCAGGTCTTGATATCATCACAATTCTTTGGTATAGCGGCAAATCTTCTAAGATCAAAGTCTAGTCAATTGAATCAAGTGACCATCACCTTACGGAGTACAAAATTGCTAATGAGCCTTTTCACCCATAAATTAGGCC